>CAUYLG010016258.1:0-40520 GCA_963573385.1 Cacajao melanocephalus
AGAGCCAGTTGTTCAGTTTCCATGAAGCTGTGCGGTTCTGAGTTAGTTTCTGAATTCTGAGTTCTAACTTGATTGCACTGTGGTCTGAGAGACTGTTTGTTATGATTTCTGTTCTTTTGCATTTGCTGAGGAGTGATTTACTTCCATTCATGTGGTCATTTTTACAGTAGGTGCGATGTAGTGCTGAGAAGAATGTATATTCTGTGGATTTGGGGTGGAGAGTTCTGTAGATGTCTATTAGGTCTGCTTTGTCCAGATCTGAGTTTTAGTTCTGGATATGCTTGTTAAACTTCTGTCTTGTTGATCTGTCTAATATTGACAGTGGAGTGTTTAAGTCTCCTACTATTATTGTGTAGGAGTCCAAGTCTCTTTGTAGGTTGTTAAGAACTTGCTTTATGTATCTGGGTGCTCCTGAATTGGGTGCGTATATATTTAGGATCGTTAGCTCTTCTTGTTGCATTGATTCTTTTACCATTGTGTAATGCCCTTCTTTGTCTCTTTTGATCTTTGTTGATTAATAGTCCGTTTTATCAGAGACTATGATTGTAACTCCTGCTTTTTTTTTTTTTGCTCTCCATTTGCTTGGTAAATCTTCTTCCATCCCTTTATTTTGAGCCTGTGTGTATCCTTGCATGTCAGATGGGTCTCCTGAATACAGCATACCGATGGATCTTGACTTTTTATCCAATTTGCCAGTCTGTGTCTTTTGATTGGGTATTTAGCCCATTACATTTAAGGTTAATATTGTTATGTGTGAATCTGATCCTGCCATTTTGATGCTAGCTGGTTGTTTTGCCCATTAGTTGATGCAGTTTCTTCAGTATGTCAATGATCTTTACCATTTGGTATGTTTTTGAGTGGTTGGTACTGGTTGTTCCTTTCCATGTTTAGTGCTTCCTTCAGGAGCTTTTGTAAGGCAGCCCTGGTGGTGATGAAATGTCTCAGCAATTGCGTGTCTATAAAGGATTTTGTTTCTTCTTCACCTATGAAGCTTAGTTTGGCTGGATATGAAATTCTGGGTTGAAAGTTCTTTTCTTTAAAGATGTTGAATATCAGCCCCGACTCTCTTCTGGCCTGTAGAGTTTCTGCTGAGAGATCCGCTGTGAGTCTGATGGGATTCCCTTTGTGGATAACCTGACCTTTCTCTCTGGCTGCCCTTAGCATTTTCCCCTTCATTTCAACCCTAGTGAATCTGGCAATTATGTACCTTGGGGTTGCTCTTCTTGAGGAATGTCTTTTTGGTGTTTTCTGTATTTCCTGGACTTGAATGTTTCTTGGAGGCTTTGTTCATTTCTTTTCATTCTTTTTTCTCTAATCTTGCCTTCTCATTTTATTTCATTGAGTTGATCTTCAATCTCTGATATTCTTTTTTCTGCTTGGTTGATTTGGCTATTGAAACTTTTGTATGCTTCACAAATTTCTTGTGCTGTTTTTCAGCTCCATCAAGTCATGTATGTTCTTCTCTGCGCTGGTTATTCTAGTTACCATGGTGTCTAACCTTTTTTCAAGGTTCTTAGCTTATTTGCATTGGGTTAGAACATATTATTTTAGCTCAGAGAAGTTTCTTATTACCCACCTTCTGAAGCCTGCTTCTGTCAATTCATCACTCATTCTTCATCTGACCTTGTTACCTTGCTGGTGAGGAGTTGTGATCCCTTGTAGGAGGAGAGATGTTCTGGTTTTTTATGTTTTCATCCTTTTTGCACTGGTTTCTTCCCATCTTTGTGGATTTATCTACTTGTGGTCTTTGTAGTTGGTGATGTTTGGATGGGGTCTGTGAGTGGATGTCCTTTTTGTTGATGATGAAGTTATTTCTTTCTGGGTTTTAGTTTTCCTTCTAACAGGCCCCTCTGCTTCAGGACCCTGCTTGCCTGGGAATTACCCGCGGGGGCTGCAGAACAGTAAGGGTTGCTGCTAGTTTCTTTTCTGTTATCTTTTTCCAAGAAGGATACCCACCAGATGTCAGCCAGAGGTCTCCTTTATGAGGTGACTCTTTGGATATATAGGGGATGGGTAGTTGCCTGAGGGTACAGTCTGTGCCTTATCAAAGCTCAAGTCCTGTTCTGAGCTTTGGTCCCTTCAGAGCTGCTGGGCAGGGACGTTTAAGTCTGCTGAAGCGGGACCCATACTGCCCCTTTTCACAGATTCTCTATCCCAGGAAGGTGGGGGCTTTATTTATAAGTCCCTGATGTGCTGCTGCCTTTTTTCAGTGATGCCCTGCCCGGCAAGAAGGGAGTTTAGTCACAGTCTGCCTGCAGTGGCTTTGCTGAGCTGTTGTGGGCTCTGCCCAGTTGATGTGTAAACTACCCAGTGACTTTGTTTACACAGTTTAGAACCACCTACCTGAGCCTCAGTAATGGCTGATGCCCCTCCCCACATGGAGCTCGAAGTTCTGATGTCGAGCTCAGACTGCTGTGCTGGCTCTGAGAATTTCAAGCCAGTGGATCTTAGCTTGCTGGTTTTCATTGGGGTGGAACTCGCTGAGCCAGATCACTTGGCTCCCTGGCTTCAGCTTCCTTTTTTTCAGGGGAATGAGTGGTTCATCTGCCCAGTTTTGTGGTGGAAACCCAGGGTGCTGATGTTGTAGGTACTGGAGGGAATCTCCTGGTCTGTAGGTTGTGAGGATGGTGGGAAAAGCCCAGTATCTGAGCCAGAGTGCCGGAGTTCCCAGAAAAGTCCCTAATGGCTTCCTTTGGATAGGAGAGGGAGTTCTTTGGTCCCTTGCACTTTCTGGGTGAGGCAATGCCCCACCCTGCTTCAGTTTGCTCTCCTTGGGCTACTCCCACTGTTTAACGAGTCCCAGTCAGATGAACCTGGTACGTCGGTTGGAAATGCTGAGATCACTTGTCTTCTGGATCACTCTTGCTGGGAGCTGCGGACCAGAGCCGTTCCTATTCAGCCGTCTTGGAAGTCCTCTTGTGTTCTTATAGTGCTGTCTGTGCAACTGGTGTAACAGTTATTTCTTCCAGTTTTTTGGATTGACTTTCATAGAGGAATTCTTTTTCCTATAGATGTACCTATGCTGTTGGTTGGGTAGGGCACTTCAGAATTGATTCTGGATGTGACTTATTTGGCTTTAAACCCTGTCAGTGGTGTCTGTATTTTCTTCAGAGGCTTAGGGGAATTTGTTAGTGGAGGCTGTGGTGAGGATTTATTAGGTATAGCAATGCCAGGTGGGCCAGTTTTCTGGCCCAAGTGGTGGCAATGGTGAGCTGAATGTTCCTGTTCTTGGCCCTTAGGTATAGTACATGGGCACTGGTGTTAGTAGGTTCAGACAGGCTGATATTTGGGCCTCTAGGTGGCTTTTTCAGGTGCCAGTAGTGACAGTTGCGGGTTGAGTGAGCAAGTCCTCAGGCTCCTGAGCATTGTGCATGGTGTTGGTGATGGCAGTAGTAGTGGCAGGGCAATGCTTGGGCTTCTAGGTAGCACACCATGATGTTAGTGGTGGCTGCAACAGACTGGGCAGCCTGATCCTCACACCCCCAGGTGGTGCACATGAGTGGGTGCCAGCTCTGGTGGTCGTGGCAGGCTGAGTAACCTTGTCCTCCAGCCCCTAGGATGTGTAGATAGATACAAGTGGTGGTAGACTGGGCAGGGTGGTTCTGCAGGCCTTTGGATGGCATGCTTAGGTACTGGCAACAGGTTTTCTGAGCCTGTTACTGGGACCTCTGGTAGTACACACTCCTTCTTGGAGTGACCAGGGGGCACAGCAATCCCTAGGGTATGTGGTGGGGTGGTGTGGTAGAGCACTCAGTGGGGGTGACATTGTCAGGCCTAGGGTGGTGTGGTAGGGCACTCGAGGGTGACAGTGTCCAGCATTTTGGGGCTGTCATCAGATCTCCCTGATGGTCCAAATGGGTTTAGGTTGTGGTAGGTGGGATGGGGGCAATTCCTAGGCCTTCATATGGTGTGCTAGGATGCTCGTGGTGGCAGGCATTCTGGAGCTGTTCGGTCTCTTGCTATGTGTGTGTGCCTGAGGTGACCCATGGTGCAGGGCAATCCACAGGCTCCTGAGCGGTAGTGCCAGGCCTTGTGAGCTTGTCCTTAAGCCTCTGATGTTGTGCACAGATGCAAGCTGTGTTCGGCAGGGCTGGGTGATCCCCATGTCCTGGGCAGTGTCCTTGGGTGGTGGTTTCAGCGGCAGTAGTGGGGAGGGAGATCCTATCCTCAGGGCATGTGAAATGAACTGCTCTGCTAAGGGGAAGGCTTGGTGACAATGGCAGTGGGGGTAGTGATGAGGGGGATTGATGCCAGTGGTAGCCATCCCAGGCAGATACATTTCAGTCTCTGGAGAGCACGTGCTTTGTCTCCACTTCTGCTATTCCCTGTGGCATTGGCTGCATTGGCTGGGGTGAGCCTGTCCTCAAGGCACATGTATGACAGCCCTGTTGTTATGGGCAGTAGGGTTGCTGTCTGTGGTGCCTGCCCCAGGGAGGTGATTCTCAGGCCCTGGGATAGCACCCTCTTTGGTTCATGGTTGCAGCAACAGGCAGGGAGAGCCTGACCTTGGGATGTGCGAGTGTCCTGGGGCATTGCTGCTGGGGGTGGGTGGGCAAGGTTGCTCTCAGTGGCAGTGACCTGAGACAGGTGGGTTTGGGCTCTAGGGAGTGTGCACTTTGGCTCCCTTTGTCCTAGAGTAATAATCCACAGAGCTCTGCATTGCCCTTTCTTCAGTGTTCTGGATGCTGTTTGATCTAGAGTGCTGGGAATACTGCTGCTCTGCTGGGTCCAACCGGTGTCATGTGCTACAACCCTCCCAGTGGAAATTAGGGTATGTCAGTGGGCCTTGAGGGATGTGGAGATACAGCTACTGTTTGGCCCCAGAAAAGAAGGCAGACTGGTGGGGTCTGGGCTCTCTAATTGGTGCCATGCTGCAGGTGCTTGGATTTCCAGGTGTGCGTGGAACCTATTGTGAGTTTCCTCTTTAGGAGCTTGTTTATGGCAGTCTCAGCTTGTTACCTGTTACTTCTCTGCTGAATTCTAACATTTCTCTTTGATGCTGTATTTGAAGTGTGACTATCTACTCATTAAGCTTTTGTTTGTAGAGGAAGTGAGTGCCTGGTGCTTCTAGATAGCCATCTTGAAGTCCCCCAGCAAGCTTTCTGTTATCAATTCATCTAGAGCTGATATTGTTAAGTGCCTTTCTCCAGGATTGTTTTCAACTCTTTTTCTTTTCAACAGGAAAGCAATTCTCTCCCATTTATTTTTAAATAACATGACCAAGGTGGAGAAGGCAGGTTCAGGGTACCTCAGAATGTGTGGACATTTTAGTGGGAGATGTCTCCATTAGCGGACCTTAATCATTGGAAGTTATAAGAATTATAGGAAACTTTAGGTAAGAATGTTTTCAAATGTTTTATTTATTTTTGAATAGTACATGTAGTCGTTCTGATATCCAGCCATGCCAAAAAATGGCACTTATTATTTGGAGATGAAATATATTAATCATGTCTTTTTATTGGTGAATACTTTTTCCTAAGAACTTAAAATATTTTAACGTCCATTTGCATGTTTTCCCACCACATCAACCTGTGGTATAGCACCATCTAAACTTTAAATTAAAAAAAAAAAACTTAAATATTTAATTTTAATTAAAATAACTGTTCTGGGCTTTTGTTTGCTTAAACAATAGAAAACTGCTAACTTATGGTTTTAATGATAGATATAACTAAAAAGAATGATTTGAAGTACATTTTATTTCTTTCAATTTTCTAAATATTTCTAGAAGCTTTTATGTAATAGAAACATTGGCTTCTGCCCTTTTGACGCGTCCCCGTCATTTTCAGAGTACTTTCTTACATTTTGGCACAAGATGTTCCAGGCTCGTCTTGTACTTTCCCTGACATGATCCTACCTATTTTTCTAGTGATCCATGGCTTCTTTCAACAGAGAATTCAATTTAGAAATTAAGATCTGGTACTCTGGATTTATTCATTGCTGTTGGGTGTCATTGCTTCTAGCCTCAAAAGACAAACTTAGGAGGGAGATCAATCTAAAAATAAATAAAATATGTAAAAAATTATGAGTTCAGTTGGATTCATATAATTCTGATCCAAACTTTAGCGTTTTCCTGTTCCATATTCCTAATTTACTTCTCCAACAGTGAAGAACGTGGCTTTTAACATTATAATTATATTTACTCATTTGTTCACTGTTACAGTACGTGGAAAGTAGTTTCAGAATTGCTGCACCCAAAGCTCTTGTTGTAGGGTGAATTCTAAGATGGCTCCTAAGAGTTTCTGCCCTTCTTGAATGTAGTTGTGAACTATAAGTATAATGGGCTAGTCAGTCTTATGATTTATGTTATATGACACAGTGGACTTTAAGAAAGGAAGATTGCCTTCAGTGGATCCAACCTCATCAGGTGAGCACTTAAAAGCAGTTGGGCTTTTCCTGGCAAAAGGTGTTCTAAGTGTAAGAGGGACTTGGTGTGAGGGAGATTCTCTGCTGCTGGTTTTGAAGATGAAATCTGAACTTGTGAGTGATGAATTTGAATATATAGGCAAGGAGATTTCTAAGCAAAGTGTTGAAGGTGCTGCCTGCATTCTTCTTGCTCCTTATAGTAAAATATGAGAAAACCAAGGGAAGTTTTATTAAAAGGGAACTAAGACTAGATGATTTAGTTAATTTTTAGCCTATGGAGATGACAAAGGATGCTAACATAAAGAAATAACTTCTGGAAGCGTGGTATAGAGAAACCCAAGGGCGTGGCTGTATAATAACTTTAGAAAGATCGAAAGGTGACCATATTCAGTCATACTGGACTCTTCTAAGAAATTAAGGGTGTGCCTCACAGATCTTCCTAACGAAACCAGATAACCTCTAGGAAGCTTAAGAGTCTTGCTCCTTACCCAGTTAAACAGCTATAGATAAAGAACAGGTTGTTTTGCAAAGATTTGTGGGCACGGCTTTCATCATTACTTAATATGTTTGGTTTTTATAGAAATGCATTAGTTTTCTGTTGCTCTGTAACAAACTACCAAAAACCTAGGGACTTAGTATACCCCCAATTTATTACCTAACAGCTGTTTAGGTCAGAAGTCTGGCACAATGTGGCTAGATTCTCTGCTTATCAGGTTGTCAGTATAACTGCACTCTACTAAGTCAGCATTCCTGATGCATTCCTTGCCACATAGATCCCTCCAACTTCAAGGTCAGCAAAGGAGAATCTCATGTTTAGTCTAATGGAGATGCACATAGCGTATAGAAAGCTAAGAGTAGCCCCAGCTGACAGGCAGCAAGCAAATGGGGATCACAGTACTATAACCACAAGGAACTTGTATTCTGCCAGCAACCAGAGTAAGCTTGGAAGTCGATTGTTCCCTAGAACCTCTAGAAAATAGTGCAGTCCTGCTGACATCCTGATTTTAGTCTGTGAGACCCTGAGCAGAGAATGTCGCCACATTGTACCAGACTTCTGACCTACACAGCTGTTAGTCAATAAATTGGGGGTGTACTAAGTCCCTAGGTTTTTGGTAATTTGTTACAGAGTAATAGAAAACTAATACAGTTCTGTAAAAACCAAACATTTTAAGCAACAATGAAAGTCCTTGAGGAGGTGTTAGGGATTGTGATCAAGCAAAGAGCAGGAGTTAGCTTTTGCATAGGAGGGAATACTTTTTTTTTTGGTGGAGGGGGATGGAGTCTTGCTCTTTTGTGCAGTGGCTCAATCTCTGCTAACTGCAACCTCCGCCTCTTGGGTTCAAGTGATTCTCCTGCTTCAGCCTCCCAAGGAGCTGGGATTACAGGCATCCACCACCATGCCTGGCTAATTTTTGTATTTTTAGTAGAGTCTGGGTTTCACCATGTTTGCCAGGCTGGTCTCGAACTTCTGACCTAAAAGGATTCGCATGCCTTAGCTTCCCAAAGTGCTGGGATTACAGGCGTGAGCCACTGCACCCGGCCGGAATACTTTTGCACTGGTGATGGAAGGGATAAGAATGAGCTCATATGCAGCTATATTTACGAGTGGTAGTCTTAGATAGGAAATGGGTAATGCCACCATCTATTAGCGGAGTCATCTCCTAGTTTTGTATTGGGAGACATTGGGATGGGACCTTCAGTAGAATTGTAACGATAGAATAACAGTTGATGGTTGTGAGAGAAACATTACTGGAAGAATTGTGAAAGTGTTAGGGGCTATGAAATGTAAATTTGTAGAGCCAATTATTCTGCATGTTCATATCCTATTCTTGAGTCTTATTCAGGAGCCTAGGTATTTGGATGGACTACAGTGATTGTGGAGTAGAATGGGGGAGGTTATTTTAGAATAAAAACACTGCATTGTAGATTCAACAAAAGGACACTCAGGATTATGCTAAGAGAGTGGTAAAGTTTAGGATATTGAAAATTTAAAAATTCAAAAAATTGCAAGATAGGAGGTTATGTGGCCAGTAAGTGGAATATCTATAGCCTAAAACATATTTGGTGATAAGTATTTGTTAAATCAGTAAGTATTGAGAGTCTGGGATTTCAGAGGCATATTATGACCATTCATGGTAGTGGCAGAATTAGCCATAGTTGGCACTGCTGAAATATCTTGTAACTGGTCATCAGAACTGAGTAGGTCAAGGAAGATTGAATTTAAGTTTTTGAGGTATTAGAATGAATATTAAAATTGCTCAGGAATTAGAAAGACTTGGACTTTAGAATCCTTGATTTATGCAGGCAAATGATTAAGAGTGTGTTGGGGTTGGCAAACTGGCCTTGGCGCAAATCCAGTTGCCACCCTGTTTTTATAAATAAAAGTTTTATTGGAAGTTTTCATTAGACCTGTCCATTAATTTACTATTGCCTGTGGCTCCCTTTGCATTACAGTGGTAGAGCTGAGTAGTTGTAGCAGAGAGCATGTGGCTCACAAAGCCTAAAATGCTATCTGACCCTTTAGAAAAAATGTGTGCCAATGCCTGAGTTTGAGCTATGAACATTCTTCCCAGCAAAATGTATTCACACAAAATTTTGTTTACCATTTTAGGAGATTTGATAATTCCTGAAAGCTAGTGAATGGACTCTAGTTAGGAAGAACTTTTGGATCTGAGTTGCCAGTATATTCCCTGCTATTTTCTGCTGCATTTCATCTCTTCTTAGGGGTAGGCTTTGTTAGCTCATTATGCCAACGATATGGGTACTTTTATTTTGTGGGTCATGGAACCCCAAATCATTCAATGACTATAAATGGCACTGTTACAACAGGAGCTGTTTTTATAACTCTTGTCATTCGGGCAGCCACAAGAGTACAGACAGATTATCAGTGCTGTCTCTCTCTCCCTCCCTCCCTGTCTCTGTGTGTGTGTGTGTGTGTGTGTGTGTGTTTTGAGGAAACCAATATTGGTCATGGGTAATTAATGTTCTCTCTCAAAGTATAGCATATTATGAGAAATAAATAGTTGGTTAATTCTTTCTTCTAAGCTATTTCCAGTTAAGTCTGTTAAGTAAAGAAAGATATTTTTCAGGAGTACCTATGTTTAGATAAGGGAAGAAGAGAAAAAAGTAATTTATTTGCTGAAAAAGTGTTTTAGTCACTAACGGTTCTTTAATAGGTGTTTCTTTAAAAATTGGTCCACTAGTGTTAGCCATGGTACTGAATCTGTTTAGATCCATTTAAGAATCCTTAGTTGAACTTCATTTCGTTATGACTAATTTTGGTCACTGTTTTAACACAAGGGCACTTAACATTCCCATTGCCTTTGTCATGCTCCTATCTTTACAAATAAGAAACAACATTCACAGCCTTTTAAATTTTTTCTGTTTAACCTAACATCTGTGTTCTTATTCTGGGTACTCAACAGCTAAGGCGACTACATGTCCTTTTATCCTAATGTCTTCTGCAAGAGGGGTAGTTTTCTTTCATTAAAAAATATTCTTTCTATTCCAAGATGCTATTTCAACTCTAATCAATAAATATCAGTAAAAGACCTGCTTACTGGGGCCTGCCTTTAAGACCTGCATGTGTTGAGTGAGTTGTTGGAATGCTGTTTAGACAAAGTACAGGAAGTATGGTTCTAATGATGGAATTGAGTAGCAGCCATCTGTAGAATCCCTGAGTCTGGGAATGAGGAAAGGAAGCTGGTAAACTAGGAACTGACTGGGAGGTAAGCAGGCTATGCATTGGATTGAGAGACCAGGCAGAGATGTCAGAGGAGATGGAGCTTAGTTAACCAGAGGAGGAGAATGACAGTGTGGTGTAGTGTACAAGCTTGGGGAAGACATGGTAGTTTAGGATCTAAGTCCTCAAAGGTTGGGCATGTCTTGGATTACTGGAATGTTTCTTTTATTGCAAATCATGAACTGTTTTCCTGGCCCAGAGGCAGATATTTAATGGGGCAAAATTAGGCCAGATCCCTATTAACCACTAGTCAATAGAAATTTTCTTTCTTTTTTTTTTCCCTTTCCCTTCATTTTCTTTTTTTTCCCCTCCCTCTCTCCCTCCTTCCCTGGCTCCCTCCTTCCCTCCCTCCCTCCCTGCCTTCCTCCTTCCCTCCCTCCCTCCTTCCCTCTTTCCCTCTTGTCTTCAGCTCAAATTTATCTATACTAAGAACTGGGAGGGAGTACAATGAACTATTTCTTTGCCCTGAAGTTATTTGCCCTTGATAATAGGTATTTTCTTTTTCTCATTTTTTAAATAAAAATTTTTTTTTCCTTAAGCATAGGCTGATAAATTTCTACTTTCAAAAGAGAAAGATTAATGGGACCCTTGGAAATCCTTTGGATTTAAATCATTTTATTTTCAGTACTTTGGTTGGTTGCACAGAATTTTTATTCTATTTTATTTTATTGTATTTTTTTGAGACAGAATCTTACTCTGTCACCCAGGCTGAAGTGCAGTGGTGCAATCTTGGCTCACTGCAACCTCTTTGCCTCTGGGGTTGAAGTGATTCTTGTGCCTCAGCCTCCTGAGTACCTGAGATTACAGGTGTACTCCACCAAACCCAGCTAATTTTTGTATTTTTAGTAGAGATCGGGTTTTGCCATGTTGTCCATGCTGGTCTCAAACTCCTGGTCTCCAGTGATCTCTCCACCTTATCCTCCCAAAGTCCTGGGATTATAGGCATGAGCCACTGCACCCGGCTGGTTGCACAAAATTGAGATGAATTTTATTCAGTTCTCTATTCATGGCTCTCTGATGGTCAGTTCTCAGCTCTGGTAATACTGTAACTCTCAGTAGCATTTGACATAGCTGATTACAGTCACTTGCTTGAAACAGCTTCTTTACTTGACTTTCAGTTTACCGTTCTCTCTTGGTTTTCTTCCTACTTCACTGCATGTTCCTTTTCACTCTTGTTTTATCACTCCTCCTTTTCTGTTCAACCTTGAAATACTGGAATATCCCAGGGCTTGGTGCTGAGCCCACTTTACTATTATACTTCCGCTTCTGGATAAGTTTAAATATCATATATAGACACTAATGACATAAAAATTGATAGATTTCTCCCTGTTTTCTCACCTGCCCAGTATTACCAACTACCTACTTGACAAATTTAGATGTGTATATAATAGGCATCTCACCTTAACATGTCAAAGAATGAAACTGTGACTTTTCTTCCTAGACCTATTCCTTCTGCAGTAGTCTTTATCTCAGTAAATGGCATTGCCATTCACCAGTTGAGGAAGCCAAAAACCTGTAAGTTATACTTGACTTCTCCCTTTCCCTCACACCCCATGTGTATACCATTGGCAAGATATGTTTTACCAACAAAACTTCAGGAATAAAGCTGTTATAAACATTTGTGTGTAGGTTTTGTGTGAACATATTTTCAAATCAGTTGGGTGAATACTTAGGGGTGTGATTGCTGATCCTGTGGTTAGGCTGTGTTTAGCTTTATAAGACACTGTCGAGCTGTTTTCCAAAGTGACTGGACCATTTTACATTCCCACCAGAAATGAATGAGAGTTTCTGTTGTTCTGTAGCCTCACTAGCAATTAGTATTGTCAGGTTTTTGGAGTTTAGCCATTCAAATAGGTGTTTAGTGGGATCTCACTGTTGTTTTAATTTGCATTCCCCCATGACTAGTGATGTTGAGCATCGTTTCATGTTTGCCATTCTTTTTTTTTGAGATGAAGTCTTGCTCTTTCGCCCACGCTGGAGTGCAGTGGTGTGATCTTGGCTCACAGCAACCTCCATCCCCTGGGTTCAAGTGATTCTCATGCCTCAGCCTCACAAGTATCTGGGATTGTAGGTGCACAACACGATGCCTGGATAATTTTTATATTTTTAGTAGACACAGGATTTCACCATGTTGGCCAGGCTGGTCTCAAACTGCTGACCTCAAGTGATCTGCCCACCTCAGCCTCCCAAAGTCCTGGGATTACAGCTATGGGCCACCACACCCAGCCTATGTTTGTCTTTCTTGTATTTTTTTTGATGAAGTATCTATATTTAATTTTTTCTGCCTAGACTGGGGAAGAGAGAAGTGTTTGTTTTGTTAATGTTTGTTTTTCAGTTAAAAAAATGTATATATATGTATTCTGAATGTAAATCCTTTTTCAAATACGTGATTTGCAATTTTTTTTTTTTTGACAAGATCTCACTCTGTCACCCATGGTAGAGTGCAGTGGTGCAATCTCAGCTCACTGCAGCCTCACCAGCCTGGGCTCAAATGATCCTTCCACCTCAGTTGGGATTATAGGCATGAACCACTGCTCCTGGCTAATGTTTTGTATTTTTTGTAGATATGGGGTGTTGCCATTTTGCTTGGGCTGGTCTCAAACTCCTGGGCTCAAGTGATCCACCTACCTTGGCCTCCCAGAGTGTTGAGATTACAGGCATGGGCCAGTCTGTGGCTTTTCTGTTTATTTACCTTGTAAAACAGAAGTTTTAAAAATTTTGATAAACTCTTGTTTATAAATTTTTTAATAGATTGTGTTTTTAAAAAATATTTTAAAATATTTTTAAAGTGGTTTTTAGTTACATGAATGAATTGTACATGTGGTTTTTAGTTACATGAATGAATTGTACAATGGTGAAGTGTGAGATTTTAGTGCACTTATCGCCTGAATAGTGTACGTTGCATTCAATATGTAGTTTTTTAATCCCTCATTTCCCTCCCAAGGCTCTACTGAGTTTCCAGTGTACATTATACCACTGTATATACCTTTGGGTACCCATGGTTTAGCCCCCACTTATAAGTGAGAATATACAGTATTCAGTTTTCCATTCCTGAGTTACCTCACTTAGAATAATGGTCTCCAGCTCTATTTGAGTTAGTGCAAAAGACATTATTTTGTTCTTCTTTATGGCTGGATATTTTTTCATTTTGTATACATACCACATATTCTTTATTTACTCATCAGTTGATGGGCACTTAGGTTAGTTACATATCTTTGCAATTGTGAACTGTGCTGCAATAAACATATGTGTGCAGGTGTCTTTTTGATATAATGACTTCTTTTCCTTTGGAAAAGATACTTAGTAGTGGGATTGTTGCATCCAATGGCAGATTTACTTCTTTAAGAAATCTCCATACTGTTTTCCATAGAGGCTGTACTAGTTTACATTCCCACCAGCAGTTTATGAGTGTTCCCTTTTCACCACATGCACAGCAACATTTATGTTTTTTTCGCTTTTTAATAATGGCCATTCTGGCTGGGCTAAGGTGGTATCTCATTTTGGTTTTAATGTACATTCTCCCAATGATTAGTGATGTTGAGCATTTTATCATATATTTGTTGGCCATTTTTATATCTTCTTTTGAGAAGTGTCTTCATGTCATTTGTCCACTTTTTGATGGGATTATTATTTTTTTCTTGTTGATTTGTTTGAGTTCCTTGTAGATTCTGGATATTAGTCCTTTGTTGGGTGCATAGTTTGCAAATAATTTTTTCCCGTTCTGTGGATTGTCTCTTTACTCTGATGATTATTTCTTTTGCTGTGCAGAAGCTTTTAAATTTAATTAGTTCCCATTTATTTATTTGTTTTTGTTTTATTTGCTTTTGGGGTCCTACTCATAAATTATTTACTAGTGTCCAGAAGAGCTTTTCGTAGGATTACTTCTAGAATTTTTATGGTTTTAGGTTTTAGATTTAACTCTTTAATACAGGGGTGTCCAGTCTTTTGGCTTCCTTGGGCCACATTGGAAAAAAAATTGTCTTGGGACACACATAAAATACACTAATGTGGTAGCTAATGAGCTAAAAAAAAATTGCAAAAAGATCTTGTAATGTTTTAAGAATGTTTACAAATTTGTGTTGGGCCACAGTCAAAGCCATTCCGGGCCATGGGTTGGCCAAATTGCTTTAATCATTGAGGATTTTTGTAGGGATCAGGTTTTATTCTCCTACATGTGGCTATCCAGTTTTCTCAGCACCATTTGTTGAATAGGGTGTCCTTTTCCCAATTTATGTTTTGGTATGCTTTGTTAAAGATCAATTGGTTATAAGTATTTGGCTCTACTCCTGGGTTGTCTATTCTTTTCTATTGTCTTTCAGTAGTGTTTTGTATTTCTCTTTTACCTCCTTGATTATGTATATTGCTAGTTTTTTTTGGCAGCTATTGTAAAAGGGATTGAATTCTTGATTTGGTTCTCATCTTGGTCATTGTTGGTATATATAGTGCTACTGATTTGTGTGCATTGATTTTGTAACCTGAAACTTAGCTAAATTCATTTATCAAATCTCGGAGTCTTTTGGAGGAGTCTTTAGGGTTTTCTAGGTATATGATCATATTGTCAGCAAACAGAAATAGTTTGACTTTCTTTTTTCCAATTTGGTTACCCTTTATTTTTTTCTCTTGCCTGATTACTCTAGCTAGGACTTCTAGTATTATGATGAATAGAAGTGGTGAAAGTGGGCATCCTGGTCTTGTTCCAGTTCTTGAGAGAGGTTGGGGATTCTTTCAACTCTCATTCAGTATGATGTTGGCTGTGGGTTTGTCATATATGGCTTTTATTATTTTGAGGTATATTCCTTCTGTGGCTAGTTTGTTGCTGGTTTTTATCATAAAGGAATGCTGGATTTTATTGAATGTTTTTTTCTGCATCCATTGAGGTGATTATATGGTTTCTGTTTTTAATTCTGTTTATGTGGTGAATTGCATTTATTGACTTGCATGTTAGGCCATTCTTGTATTGTCGAAAAGAAATATCTGAGACGTGGTAGTTTATAAGAAAACAAGTTTAATTGGCTTGTGGTTCTGCAGGCTGTACAGGAATCATGGCACCTGCATCTTCTTCTCAGGATGTCCCAGAAAGCTTTTACTCATGGCAGAAGGTGAAGCAGGAGCAGGTACTTCACATGGGAGATGCAGGAGCGAGAGAGAGATTAAGGGGGGACGTGTCACACACTTTTAAATGACCAGGTCTTGCAATAACTCACTACCACAAAGCGCCGATCCATGAAGGATTCACCCCCATGATCCAAACACCTTCCACTAGGCCCCACCGTCAGCACTGAGGATTACAGTTCAGTAGGAGATTTGACTGGGGACAAATACACAAACTATATCACATATGTTGAACCATTCCATCATTGCTTGGATGAAACCCACTTTATCATGGTCAGTTATCTTTTTGATGGGCTGCAGGATTAGTTAGTTAGTGTTTTGTTGAGGATTTTTACATCTATTTTCATCAGGGATATTGCTCTGTAGTTTTTTTTTGTTGTGTTTTTTTCCTGAGTTTGGGATCAGGGTGATACTGGCTTCATAGAATGAGTTAGAGAAGATTCCCTCCTCTTTCTCAATCTTTTTTTTTTTTACTTTAAGTTCAGGGGTGCATGTACAGGATGTGCAGGTTTGTTACATAGGTAAATGTGTGCTATGGGGGTTGGTTGTACAAATCATTTCATCACTCAGGTAGTAAGCCTAGGACCCACTACTTATATTTACTGCTTTTTTCCCTTCTGACACCCTCCACACTCTGATAGGCCCCAGTTTGTGTCCTTTCCCTCTGTGTCTCCATGTGTTCTCATCATTTACCTCCCACTTATAAGTGATAACAGGTGGTATTTGGTCTTTTGTTTCTGTGTTAGTTTGCTAAGGATAATTGCCTCCAGCTCCACCCACATCTCTGCAAAAGGACATAATCTCATTCTTTCTTGTGGCTGCATAATATTCCATGGTGTAGATGTACCACATTCTCTTTCTCAATGTTTTGGAATAGTTTCAGTAGGATTGGTACCACTTCTTTGAAGGCATGGTAGAACTCTGCTATGAATCCACTTGGTTCTGAGGTTTTTTTGGTTGGCTATTTTTAAAATTACGGATGCATTCTCACTGCTTGCTATTGGTTTGTTCAGAATTTCTATTCCTGATGCAAGCTCTAGAGGGGGTTGTATGTTAGAGTTTTACTATTTTGTATTCTGCATTCAGGGCTATCATTCATTTTACATTAACTTTTGTATACAGAATGAATAATAGGTTGAGATTCTCTTTTTTTTGGTCATATAGTTGATTAGTTATTTCACCATTATTAGTTGGACAAACTGACCTTTCTTTATTAAATTGCCTTTGTGTCTTTGTCAAATGTTAAATATCAATAGTTGATGATATTCGAGTGGGTTTTTTTGAAGCTCTCCATTGTATTTTATGGGTATGTATTTATCCTTTTTCTGATACAGTACCATTCTGTCTTGATTACTACAGCTTTTAAATATTTCTTACATATTAACAAATTTAAATATAAATTTGGTAGGGTGTCTTCCAACTTTTTTTTTCTTTTTAAAAATGGTTTTGAGTATTCTAATATCTATATTTTTTCACGTAAATTTTAGAATCATACTGTCTGTATCTACAAAGAATCTTGTTAGAATTATTTTGTGGATACATTCTTTTTGTATACATTTGTGGGGTGTACATGATATTTTGTTGTATGCATAGAATATGTAATCAAGTTCAGGTATTTGAGGTGTCTATCACCTTGAACATTTATTGTTTCTATGTGTTGAGAAGATTTCTAGTTCTCTCTTCTAGATATTTAAAAATATATGAGACCTCGTCATTAATTGTAGTCAACCTGCTGTGCTATCAAACATTAGAACTTATTCCTTCTAGCTGTATGTTTGAACCTATCAACTGACCTCTCTTTATCTTCCCCCTTCCCTACCCTTCTTAGACACTAGTAACTATCATTCTAGTCTCTCCTTCTACAGGATCACTCTATTGGGATTTTCTTTGGAATTATTTTGAGTTTAAAGATCAGTTTGGAGAATTGATGTTTTCACTGTATTGAGTCATCTGATTCATTAGCACAGTATATCTCCCCACTTATTTAGCTAAGCCTTCTGTTTCTTTCACAAGTTTTATAATATATCAACTTAGGGGACCTGATTATATTTTATTAGATTTATGCATAAGCATTTTTTGAGTTATCAGAAATAGCACTGTTTAAAATATTTTTTGGTTTCTAACTGTTCATTGGTATTGCATAGAAATTTTGTTGATTTTTTTTGAATGTTTTTCTTAGAGATTCCTTGGGATTTTCTACATAAATGGTTATAGTATCTTGGAATGAATGTTTTATTTCTCCTTTTACAATCCGAATGCCTGTTTTTTTTTCTTGCGTTATTGTACTTACTAGGACTTCCAGATTGACATTGAATGTGAATGTGGTGGGATTAGGTATCTTTGGTTAAAACTTGACATTTAGAAAAGATATTTAATCTTTCATTGTTAAATATATTGTTAACTGTAGGTTTCTTGCATGTATCTATTATAGACTGAATGTTTGTGTTCCTCCAAAATTTATATATTGAAATCATCACCTTCAATCTGATAGTGGTGGGGATGGGAGGTGGGGGCCTTTGGGAGGTAATTAGATTTAGATCAGGTCATAAGGGTGGATTCTGTATGATGTGATTAGTGCCTTTCTGAAAAAAAGGACTAGATACTAGAACTCCTCTCTCCTGACCATATGAAGATACAGGAGAAGATGGCCCATCTGCAAGCCAGGAAGAGATCCCTCACCAACTTCCAGAATTATGAGAAATAAATGTATGGCGATTAAGCCACCTAGCCACCTAGTCCATGGTATTTTGTTATAGCAGCCCTAGCTGACTAAGACAATATGCTTTATCAAGTTGAATAAGTTCTTTTCTATCACTGATTGGCTGAGAGTTTTTATCATGAATGGATGTTGAGTTTTGTCAAATGCTTTTTCTGAATTTTTTATCTTATTCTGTTAATGTGGTTATT
This sequence comes from Cacajao melanocephalus, assembly GCA_963573385.1. Taxonomy (NCBI): domain Eukaryota; kingdom Metazoa; phylum Chordata; class Mammalia; order Primates; family Pitheciidae; genus Cacajao; species Cacajao melanocephalus. The sequence continues at coordinate 18,125 of CAUYLG010016258.1, forward strand.
TATATTGATTTTTGATTATTGAACCAGACTTGTATTCTTGGAACAAAGCCTTCTTGGTTGCAATGTATTGGTTTTTTTACATACTGGTTTAATATTTTGTCAAAGATCTTAGCTTTTATGTTGATGAGGGATGTTGTTTTGTAGCTTTCTTATGTTGTGCTTGATTTTGGTATCAGGGTAATGCTAATAAAATGAATCTGGAAGTGTACCATCCTCTTTTGTTTTGGGGAAACTGTTATGAAAAAGTGATGTTATGTCTTCCTTAAATGTTTGGTAGAATTTGCCAGTAGAGCCAACTGGGCTGGGGTTTTCTTTTCCATTTTTGAAAGCTTTTAACTGTGAATTCAGTATATTTAGTGGATATAGGACTATTTGAGTTCTTCCTTTCTCTAAGTTACCAAATTTATTTTAATAAAATTACTATAATAGTAATAATTCTTTGGGGTCAGTAGTGATGTATCTTCTAATTTTCCCTGAATTGGTTGGTAATTTGTGTCTTCTCTCTCTTTCTCTCCTTTTCTTGTTCTGGCTAGAAGTTTGTCTACTTTATTTCTTTCCTTCTACTTGCCTTCTTTTTCTGATATTTTAAGATGGATGCTTAAATTATTAATTTGAGACTTTTCTTCTTTTCTAATAGAAATGCTCTAAGCATTTCTTTAACTGTGTCCCACAACTTTGAGATGTTATATTTTCATTTTTATTCAGTTCCCTTGGGATTACGTTTTTGACCCATGGGTTATTAGCGTGGTGTTTAAATATACAAATATTTGAGACTTTTACTGGCTTCTAATTTAATTCTCTCATGATCTAGAAACATACTTCTTAAAAAAGTAAAAAAACAAAACAAAACAGTTTCTGGCCTCAAGTGATCCTCCCGTCTCAGCCCCACAAAGTGCTGGGATTATAGGCATGAGCCACTACATCCAGCCCTTGGAAACTTACTTTGAATAATTTTAATTTTTAAAATATCTGATGAAGTGTATTTTGTAACTTAGAATATGATTTTAGTGAATTTTCTGTGTGCACTTGTGAAAAATGTATACTCACTTGTCAACACTTAGTGCTGCTTCCTAGTCAAAGCCACTGTTGATCTTCACATGACTCAAATTAATCATCCCAGCTGGACCTGTAGATTCTTCTTATATTTTTAAGCAGGCTTTTCTCACTGAGCAGCCAGATAGATTTGTTCTCTTCTCTTCTCCCCTCCCCTCCCCTCCCCTCCCCTCCCCTCCCGTCCCCTCCCGTCCCCTCCCGTCCCCTCCCTTTTCTTTCTGGCTTTCCTTCACTGAGCATCCAGAATATTTTTAAAAAAAGTATTTAGTTTCCAGCCTGTGCAACATAGCAGAGACCACATCTCTACAACAAATAAAAAATTAATTGGGTGTAGTGGTGATTGCCTTATAGTTCCAGCTACTTGGGAGCCTGAGGTGGGAGGATCTCTTGAGTTCAACAGATTGAGGCTACAGTAAGCTGTGGTGGTTGCACCACTGCAGTTGAGCCTCAGCAACAGTGAGACCCTCATCTGTAAACAAATGAACAAACAAAAAAACCAAATAAAAAACCTAATAAAAGTATTTATTTTGGTATAATTTTAAACTTACAGAAAAGGTGTAAGTTAAAAGCAGTGTATACCTTCTTTATACTTCTTTTTCAGATTTATCAATTGCTAACATTTTGTCTCATTGCTTTATTTTCACTTTACCCCTTCCTTCCTTTTCCCTCCTCCATTCCTCCTCAACTAACCCACTTTCCTGGACTTGCCATCTAGTCCCTCCAGGCATTGGTTCAATTCATGTCTCCTGCAGGGCTAAGAGTCTTCATCTCCCCTCATTTGTATTCTGCAAACAGGAACAGAATGTCAGGCCTTGGCCAGATACTATTTGAGGCATTGTAGACAACTTTGGCTGAAGATGATCTCCAGGCCCATGTGTCTTTCCAGAGAGTTACTGTTATTTTTTTTGTAAGTCACTTAAATATGTACATTTTACTTATTTAATCATAGCTTTATTTTGAACTGTGTCAGAGTAAGAGTCACTGCAGTTATTATACTAAAAAGGACCAGTCTCTTTTCTGTCCCACCTAAATCTGACTTGCTGTATGAGACTACTCTAGCCGACTTTGCTGCCTAAGAGGGAATTATGCACTTGCGTATGTGTGTGAGTTTATGTTTTCTATGTACTCTGTAGTTGATTTGGCGTAGGTGTCAGTTTACATATACCAGCATCACATTGTTTTAATTACAGTGTTTTTGTATTCTCTGTACTTAGTGGAGCTAATTTTCCTCAGTCATTTAAAATATATTCTTCCTTTTCTCACATACTTATTTTTACAGAGGCATTGTAGAATCAAGGTTGTTGACACATTTTTAGGAAATATGGATTGCCCTCACTTTGCTTATTTGTTATTGCTTTCTATTCTTGATTGTCTTTCATTGAAGAAAGGAGTCATAATCTTTGAAGAAGGACCTGTCTTTCTTATTATGGCTTTACCTTTTCTTTCTTTTTTTTTTCCTAAAGAAAGGATGTCACTTTCCTCTCTGTTTCCCACCTTATTAAGTACTTGTTACATACAAGCACTGAGCTAATTCCTGAAGTGGGCACGGGGTAGTACACAAAGAGTTAAACAAAGTGAAATAAACAAAGCATGTTATGAGAAAAAATTGGGAAAAAATAATATAGGTTTATAATTAAAATGGTGCACTTTTGGGGAGACTAAAAAATTTTACATTTAAAAATCATGTCAGTTTCTAGTCAGTTTATTTCTTACCTTTTTAAAACATCTCTTTTTTCTTTGTCCTTATTTTTAAGGGTCACACAGCAATGCTTCATACTGGCTCATGGCATCCTAAAATAAAGGGAGAATTTATGACTTGCTCAAATGATGCGTGAGTATTGTTGGTAATTCATCTAATACATTCATATCTTTAGGTACTTTATTTAACATTTGTATTGTTATAATTTTGGCAGTAAAGTAGTAAATGGAATATTAGGAATTCTTATTTTATATATATATATATATATATTTTGTTTTTTTTTTTTTTGTTTTTTGAGAGGGAGTAGTGCAGTGGCACAATCTTGGCTCACTACAACCTCCGCCTCCTGGGTTCAAGTTATTCTCCTGCCTCAGTCTCTCGAGTATCTGAGATTACAAGTGCCCACCACCACACTCAGCTAACTTTTGTATTTCAGTAGAGACAGGATTTGACCATGTTGGTCAGGCTGGTCTCAAACTCCTGACCTCAGATGACCCACCTGCTTCGGCCTCCTAAAGTGCTGAGATTACAGGTGTGAACTACCGCGCCCGACCTATATATTCTTGTTCTTTTCTTTGATTTTATGCCCTAGTGTAGGATTTGGTTAAACAAAAATGGACACTATGAAAACAAGAGTGTTATAAATTCCTGTAGACTTTATTAAGGTTGGGTTAGATTGATGCTATTAAGTGGACTCAAAGGGCATTGCAGTTGTGACTAATTATTACTTTTTATGGTAAAGACTTATTTCCATCTGAGTCTAATAGCTAACACAAGCTTATTGGCTAAGATTGATTTTGAAAGTAATAACTGAGGTAATTGATTAAATTTTTTCTTTTCTTTTTTTTTTTGAGATGGAATTTCATTCTTGTTGCACAAGCTGGAGTGCAATGGTGTGATTTCAGCTCACTGCCACCTCTGCCTCCCAGGTTCAAGTGATTTTCCTGCCTCAGCCTCTCAAGTAGCTGGGATTACAGGCATGCGCCACCACATAAAGCTACTTTGGTATTTTTAGTAGACATGGGGTTTCACCAACCTGGCCAGGCTGGTCTCCGAACTCCTGACCTCAGGTCATCCACCCACCTCAGCCTCCCAAAGTACTGGGATTACAGGTATGAGCCACCATGCCTGGCCCTAAAATTTTATTTTATATTTTTTGAGTAAACAGAAGGTTTATGTATTTATAGGGTATGTGCGATATTTTGATATAGCCATGTAATGCATAATAATCACATCATGTAAAATGGTTATCCATCCCCTCAAGCGTTTATCCTTTGTATTATAAACAATCCAATTAAACTCTTTTAGTTATTTTATTTATTTTACACTTTTTGGGACAGAGTTTCACTCTTGTCACCCAGGCTGGAATGTAGTGTCATGATGTTGACTCACTGCAACCTCTGCCTCCCGGGTTCAAGTGATTCTCCTGCCTCAGCCCCCCATGTAGCTGGGATTACAGGCGCTTGCCACCATGCCCAGCTAAATTTTGTATTTTCGGTAGAGACGGGTTTCACCGTGTTGGCCAGGATGGTCATGAACTCCTGACCTTAGGTGATCCACGTGCCTTGGCCTTCCAAAGTGCTGAGATTATAGACACGAGCCACTGTGCCCAGCCTCTTTTAGTTATTTTTAAATGTACGATTATATTATTGACTATAGTCACCCTGTTGTGCTGTCAATTATTAGGCCTTATTCATTCTTTCTATTTTTTTTTTTAACGCATTAATCATCCTTACCTCATTCCCATCCCCCACTACCGTCTCCAGTGTCTGGCAACCTTCCTTCTCCTCTTTATGTTCACGAGTTCCATTGTTTTGATTTTTGGATCTCACAAATAAGTGAGAACATGCAATGTTTGTCTGCATGCCTGGCTTATTTCATTTAACGTAGTGATCTCCAGTTCCACTAATGTTGTATATTACTGGATCTCATTCTTTTTTCATGGTTGAATAGTACTCCATTATATGTATGTGCCACATTTTCTTTATCCATTCATCTGGTGATAGACGCTTAGCTTGCTTCCAGGTTTTGGCTATTGCAAACAGTGCTGCAACAAACATGGGAGCACAGATATCTTTTTGATGTACTGATTTCCTTTGTTTTGGATATATACCCAGCAGTGGGATCACTGGATCATATGGTGCCTCTATTTTTAGGTTTTTTAGGAACCTCTAAATTGTTCTTCATAATGGTTATACTAAGTTACATTCCCACCAACAATGTACGAGGGTTCCCTTTTCTCCACATCCTTGCCAGTGATTAAGTGGTTAAGATTCTTTTGCATTTATATCTGCTCATCCGTGACCGAAGAATATTATAGGGAATATTTGAGCAGCTTTTCCCTGCATTGGTATATTGTGCGATTCATTTTAGTATTAAAAGTACTTCATAAGAATGCACTTTGTTTGATTACAGAGAAAATTACAATAAAAAATCTTGTAAGTTAAAACAATATGGTGGTATTATTTAGGTGAACCGTTACTTGAGTTAAAGATCTTTTTTGCTCTTAGGTTATTTTGTCTTTCATCTTTTAACTTTCTGATATATGTAAATTTGTCTTATTAACATTCATAGTTGCTGTTCATATTCTTAGATACTTTATGTTTTCTGAAATTTATCTTTAAAAGACAAATTACATAATTTCACTTTCATAGAGATATTTTAAAAATTAATTTGATCTAAAAGAAACTGAAATTTGTCAATCTATACAAATAAGCATGTGACTAAAATAAAATAAATATATTTGGCTAAGATTTCTAGTAAATCAGATTATGTAGTGTTATTTCTTATCTTAGTCTTTTTAGCAGCATAATTACCTTTTTAAGTAGTTAAGATATGTTTGTTTAAGGTTACATTTTTTATTTCATTATTAGGGAGTGAAATTTATCAGCAATCTAAATTAATAATATAGCATGACTAGGTAAGGTTTATTCTAGGTAAGGTTTATTCTAGGATGTAAGGATATTTTACCATCAGGATATTTCAGTATTCTTCTTCATTGAACAAATGAAAGGTGAAGATTATATGATTTTATTATATGATAAAGTGGACATTTGATAAAATTTAGTAGTCTCTCCCAGTAAAAGTTCTAAGTAAAACAGAGATAGGAAGAAATTACCTAAATCTGATAAAAACTATTTACTAAAATTTAAAGTAAATATTGTATTCAATGTTAGAGTACTGAAGCTACTTGCATTTAAAAAGGAAACAAGACAGGGTTGCCCACAACTACTTAGAGACTTAAGCAGCAGAGACTTTATGCAGTGCAGTGTGTTAAGAAAATGAATAATTGATATTAACAAATACACTACTGGACCACAGAGGACTTGGGCTATTCTGGTTAAAACTTAAGTTAAATAGAGCAGTTGGGAAGAAAACCTTGTTATCAAAACTCTTTATGGAGCAATATGAATGGTGGGCTCTCATAGTTGATAATGTAATAACTTTTATGAACACTACAGCAGGTTTTCCCAAATTGATTTCCAGGATATGTAAATCAGAAGTTTGACAAAAGACATTCTGTGGTCAAATAAATTTGAGAAGCATTGAATGTTGTATTCCAAGACCAGTGATACGCAATCAACATTTAAAAGGTTTTTTTTTAAAATTTGTTTTCTTTTTTGATTACATCAGTGACCATTTAAAAAATTAAAAAAAAATTTTTTTTATTTCAGTAGGTTTTTGGGGGAACAGGTGGTGTTTGGTTACATGAATAAGTTCTTTAGTGATGATTTCTAAGATTTTGGTGCACCCATCATCTGACCAGTGTACACTGGACCCAGTGGGTACTTTCCACCTGCCACCCTTTTCCCCCAAGTCCCCAAAGTCCAATGTATCATTCTTGTGTCCTCATTGCTTAGCTCCCACATGTGAGTGAGAACATATGATATTTGGTTCTCCATTCCTGAGTTATTTCACTCAGAATAATAGTCTCCAGTTCCATCCAGGTTGTTACGAATGCCATTATTCTTTTCCTTTTTATCACTGAGTAGTATTCCATGGTGTGTGTGTGTGTGTATGTGTATCTCACATGTTCTTTATCCACTTGTTGATTGATGGGAATTTGGGCTGGTTCCATGTTTTTGCATTTGCAGATTGTGCCTCTATAAACACACATACTCAAGTATCTTTTTTGTAAAATGACTTCTTTTCCTCTGGATAGACACCTAGCAGTGGGATTGCTGGATCAAATAGTAGACCTACTTTTAGTTCTGTAAGTAGTCTCCGCACTGTTTTCCATAGTGGTTGTGCTAGTTTACATTCCCACCAACAGTGTGAAGATTGTAAAAGTGTTGCATTTTCACCACATCCCCACGAACATGTATTTTTTTATATTTTTTTATTATGGCCATTCTTGCAGAAGTGAGGTGGTATTGCATTGTGATTTTGATTTGCATTTCCCTGATAATTAGTGATGTTAAGCATTTTTCCACATACTTGTTGGCCATTTGTATATCTTTTAAGAATTGTCTATTCATGTCCTTAGTCCACTTTTTTATGGGATTTTTTTTTCTTGATGATGTATTTGACTTCCTTGTAGATTCTGGATATTAGTCCTTTGTCAGATGCATAGATTGTAAAGGTTTTTCTCCCACTCTGTGGGTTGTCTGTTAATTCTGCTATTTCTTTTGCTGTGCAGAAGGTTTTTAGTTTAATTAAGTCCCATCTATTTATCTTTGTTTTTGTTGCGTTTGCTTCTGGGTTCTTGGTCGTGAAGTCTTTGCCTAAGCCGATGTCCAGAAGAGTTTTTCGATGTTATCTTCTAGAATCTTTATGGTTTCAGGTCTTAAATTTAAGTATTTGATCCATTTTGAGTTTATTTTTGTATAAGATGAGAGACGAGGATCCAGTTTTATTCTTCTACATGTGGCTTGCCAATTATCCCAGCACCATTTGTTGAATAGAGTGTCTTCCACTTCGTGTTTTTGTTTGTCTTGTCAAAGGTCAGTTGGTTGTAAGTATTTGGTTTTGTTTCTGGATTCTCTATTGTGTTCCATTGGTCTGTGTGCCTATTTTTATACCAGTACCATGCTGTTTTGGTGACTATGGTCTTATAGTATAGTTTGAAGTCAGATAATGTGACGGCCTCCAGATATATTCTTTCTGCTTAGTCTTGCTTTGGCTATGTGGGCTCTTTTCTGGCTTCCTGTGAATTTTAAGTTTGTTTTTTATAGTTCTGTGAGGAATGATGGTGGTATTTTCATGGGAATTACATTGAATTTGTAGATTGCTTTTGGCAGTATGGTCATTTTCTCATTATTGATTCTACCCATCCATGAGCATGGGATGTGTTTCCATTTGCTTGCCTCATCTAAGATTTTTTCAGCAGTGCTTTGTAATTTTCCTTGTAGAGGTATTTCATGTCCTTGTTTAGGTAAATTCCTAGGGGTTTTTTTTGCAGCTATTGTGCAAGGGGTTGAGTTCTTGATTTGATTCTGAGTTTGGTTGCTGTTGGTGTATAGCAGAGGTACTGATTTATGTACCTTAATTTTGTATCCTGAAACTTTACTGAATTCATTTACCAGTTCTAGGAGCTTTTTGGATGAGTCTTTAGGGTTTTCTAGGTACACAATATCATCAGCAAACAGTGACAGTTTGACTTCCTCCTTACCAATTTGGATGTCCTTGGTTTCTTTCTCTTGTCTGATTGCTCTGGCTAGGACTTCCAGTACTATGTTGAATAGAAGTCAGGAAAGTGGGCATCCTTGTCTTGTTCTGTTCTTTGGAAATGCTTTTAACTTTTCCCCATTCAGTATAATGTTAGCTGTGGGATTGTCATAGATGGCTTTTATTATGTTAAGTATGTCCCTTCTATGCCAACTGTGCTGAGGATTTTAATCATAAAGGATGCTGGATTTTGTCAAATGCTTTTTCTGCATCTATTCAGAAGATCGTGTGATTTTTGTTTTTAGTTCTGTTTATGTGGTGTATCACATTTATTGACTTGCAGATGTTAAATCATCCCTGGTATGAAACCCAGTTGATCATGGTGGATTAACTTTTTCATGTGCTTTTGGATTCAATTAGTTAGTTAGTTTTTTTTTGTTTTTTTTTTTTTTGAGAATTTTTACATTTCTGTTCATCAGGGATATTGGTTTGTAGTTTTCTTTTTTTGTTATGTCCTTCCCTGTTTTGGGTATTAGGGTGATACCAGCTTCATAGAATGATTTAGGGAAGAGTCCCTCTTTCTGTGTCCTGTGGGACAGCATCAATATGATTGGTATCAGTTCTTTGAATGTCTGATAGAATTTAGCTGTGAATTATTCTGTCCTAGACTTTTTTTTGTTGGCAGTATTTTTTATTGCTACTTCAGTCTCGCTGCTTGTTATTAGTCTGTTCAGAATTTCTGTATCTTTCTGGCTTAATCTGGGAGGGTTGTGTATTTCCAGGAATGATCCATCTCCTCTAGGTTTTCTAGTTTATGTGGATAAAGGTGGTCATAGTAGCCTTGAATAACTTTTGTATTTTTGTGGTATCAGTAGTAATATCTCCCATTACATTTCTAATTGAGCTTATTTGGATTCTCTCTCTCTCTCTCTTTTTTTTTTTTTTGGTTAATCTTGCTAATGGTCTGTCAATTTTATTTATCTTTTCAAAAAATAGCTTTTTGTTTCATTTATCTTTTGTATTTTTTTTCCATTTGAGTTTCATTTAGTTCTGCTCTGATCTCTGTTATTTCTTTTCTTCTGCTGGGTTTGGATTGTTCTTGTTTCTCCAGTTCCATGAGGTGTGACCTTAGATTGTCTATTTGTGCTCTTTCAGACTTTTTGATGTGGGCATTTAATGCTATGAACTGTCCTCTCAGCTTTTGCTGTCTCCCAGAGGTTTTAGTAGGTTGTGTCACTATTATTGTTCAGTTTAAAGAATTTTTGAATTTCCATCTTGATTTCATTTTTGACCCAGGGATCATTCAGGGATAGGTTATTAATGTTCATGTATTTGCATAGTTTTGAGGTTCCTTTTGGAGTTGATTTCCAATTTTATTCCACTGCAGTCTGAGAGAGTACTCAATATAATTTCGATTTCCTTAACTTTACTGAAACTTATTTTGTGGCATGTCATATGGTCTGTCTTGAAGAATTTTCCATGTACTGATGAATAGAATGTATATTCTGCAGTTGTTGGGTAGAATGTTCTGTAAATATCTGTTAAGCCCATTTTCTCTAGGGTATTTAAGTCCATTGTTTCTTTGTTGCCTTTCTGTCTTGATGACTAGTGCTGTCGGTGGAGTATTGAAGTCCCCCGCTAATATTGTGTTGCCGTCTATCTCATTTCTTAGGCCTAGTGGAATTGTTTTATAAATGTTGGAGCTCCAGTGTTAGGTGTATATATATTCAGAATTGTGGCATTTCCCTGTTGGCTTAGTCCTTTTATCATTATATAATGTCCTTCTTTGTCTTTTTAAGCTGCTGTTGCTTTAAAGTTTATTTTGTCTGATATAAGAATAGCTACTCCTGCTTGCTTTTGGCATCCATTTCCATGGAATGTCTTTTAACCCCTTTACCTTAAATTTTTGTGAGTCCTTATGTGTTAAGTGAGTCCCCTGAAGACAGTAGAAACTTGGTGGGTGAATTCTTATCCATTCTCCCATTCTGTATCTTTTAAGTGGAGCATTTAGACCATTTACATTCAATGTTATTATTGAGATGTGAGGTACTGTTCTATTCATCATCCTGTATGTTGCCTGAATACCTTTTTTTTTTTTCATTGTGCTATTGTTATATAGGTCCTATGAGATTGATGCTTTAAGGAGGCTCTATTTTGGTGTATTCTGAGGATTTGTTTCAAGATTTAGAGTTCCTTTTAGCAGTTCTTGTAGTGTTGGCCTGGTAGTGGCAAATTCTCTCATCATTTTTTTATCTGAAAAAGAGTATCTTTCCTTCATTTATGAAGCTTAGTTTCACTGGATATAAAATTCTTAGCTGAAAATTGTTTTGTTTAAGGAGGCTAAAAATAGGACCCTAGTCTCTCCTAGCTTGTGAGGTTTCTTCTGAGAAATCTGCTATTAATCCGATAGGTTTTCCTTTATAGGTCACCTGGTGCTTTTGTCTCACAGCTCTGAAGATTCTTTTTATGGTCTTGACTCTTGATAGCCTGAAGACTATGTACCTAGGCAATTATCTTTTTGTGATGAATTTTCCAGGTGTTCTTTGAGCTTCTTATATTTTGATGTGTAGATCTTTAGCAAGGTTCAGGAAATTCTCCTTATTCTCTCAAATATATTTTCCAAAGTTTCAGATTTCTGTTCTTCTTCAGGAACACCAGTTAATTTTTAGGTTTGTTCATTTAACATAATCCCAGACTTCTTGGAGGCTTTGTTCATTTTTTAAAATTTTTTCTTATTTTTGACAGAATGGGTTAATTCAAAAGCCTGAAGTTCTTTCTTCCGCTTGTTCAGTTCTGTTGCTGAGACTTTCCAGCGCGTTTTGTATTTCTCTGTGTGTGTCCTTGATTTCCAGACACACTAGTTTTTTTAACTTATGGTATCTATTTCACTGAAGAGTTTTCCTTTTATATCCTATATCATGTTTTTGATTTCTTTAAGTTGAAGTTCACCTTTCTCTGATGACTCCTTGATGCTTAATAATTGACCTTCTAAATTCTTTTTCTGGCAATTCAGAGATTTCATTTTCATTTGGATCCATTGCTGATGAGCTGATGTGATCTTTTGGGGGTGTTAGAACCTTGTTTTGTTATATTACCAGAATTGTTTTTCTGGTTCCTTCTCGTTTGGGTAGACTATGTCAGAGGGAAGATCTGGGATTCAAAGGCAGCTGTTCAGATTCTTTTGTCCCACAGGGTACTCCCTTGATGTGGTGTTCTCCCCCTTCCCCTAGGAATGAGGCTTTCTGAGAGCTGAACTGGAATGATTGTTTTTATTCTTCTGGATCTAGCCGTCCAGTGGAGCTACTGAGCTTCAGGCTGGTACTGGGGCGTGTCTGCGAAGAGTCCTATGATATGATTCATCTTGAGGTCTTGCAGCCCTGGATACCAACACCTAAACTGGTGGAGGTAGCAAGGGAATGAAGTAGACTCTGTTAAGGTCCTTGGTTGTGTTTTTGTTTAGTGTGCTGGTTTTGTGTTGGTTGGCCTCCAGCCAGGAGGTGGCGCTTTCAAGAGTGCGCTAGCTGTGTTCTTATAGGGAGGATTGGACTTGCCTAGGGACAAGGCACAGTGGCTCATGCTTATAATCCCAGCACTTTGGGAGGTGGAGATAGGTGGATTACTTGAGGTCAGGAGTTTGACACTAGCCTGGCCAACATGTTAAATCTCTGTCTGTACTTAAAACAACAACAGCAACAAAAACAAACTTGTTCTAGGGATACCTGGTTAAGTATTCAGGTTTCTCATGCAGTGGGCAGGACCATAGAGCTTTCAAGAGATTATGACGTTTGTCTTTGGTTACCTGGGCGAGTAGAGAAAGACCTGCAGGTCGGGGAAGGGATAGGGGTGTCTGTGCTCAGCCTTTCCTTGGGCATGAGGCTTGCTGTGGCTGCTGTGGGGAGGTAGGAGTGTGGTTTCTAGTCCAATGGAGTTATATTCCCCAGGGAGATTATGGCTGCCTCTGCTGAGTCATACAGGTCACCAGGGAAATGGGGGAAAGCCTGCAGTCACATCCTCTTTCCACTCCCACGTGGCCCCCAGTCCTAAAGGCTGGTCTCACTCCTGCTGTGCTCCACTCAACTGCATGGAGTCTATTTCCAGGCAGCTGGTGACCAGGGCTGAGAACTTTCCCCAGACCACAAGCCTCCCTGTTGAGAAAGCAAGCAGACTCACAGTTTTTCGGTGTCTCCAGGATCCTGCAGTGGTGATCCAGTTACCTCAAAGGGTCTGTGGATTCTTTTGGCTTTCTTGGTATGTTCCTATGGAAGTTCTTGGAGCAAAAGTTAATGATACGAGTCTCTACACATTGGCTAGTCCTGCCTCCCATTCACCATCTTAAAGATCCATTTAAAAGGTTTTGAATAGGGTATAAGAAAACTTATTTAACTGTATTAATCCTCTAAACAGTTTAGATAAAGTTCCACAGGTGTGACATCTTTTACTGGGTATAAAATGTAGTTTATCCCATTCTTTTAAAAGATAATTCTTTAGTTCCCTGTCCAAATCATTGACTTAGTAGTATATTGTACCTTTGAAGATGTATACCAGTTTTTTCCCCCCATACTGTACAAGTCAGACTTTCTTTCTTTCTTTTTTTTTTTTTTTGAGACGGAGTCTCACTCTGTTGCCCAGTGGCACCATTTGGGCTCACTGCAACCTCTATCACCCGAGTTCAAGCAATTCTCCTGCTTCAGCCTCCTGAGCAGGATTGCAGGTGCCCGTCACCACGTCCAGCTAATTTTTGTATTTTTAGTAGAGATGAGGTTTCACCATGTTGGCCGGGCTGATCTTGAGCTCCTGACTTCAGGTGGTCCGCCCGTCTTGGCCTCCCAAAGTGCTGAGATTACAGGCATGAGCCACCATGCCTGGCCACAAGTCAGGCTTTCTTCAGTCATAGTTCTGTGTGAGGATCAGAGATCTTTAATTGTAGACTCCCATTATATGTATCCTTTACAACCTTTTAGAGAAATCTGCCAGTAATAAATTCAGATGGTTTGCTATTTGGTTGATTTTTTTTTTCTTGACCCTGAAGGTAGTAATTATTTATAAGTCAAGCTGCGCAATATCAGCCCATTTACCCATTTCACTCAGCAAATACTATGTGTTCACTATGTAATCCAAGTTTCTGCCTTCATGAGGCTTGCATTCTAGTGGAGATGAGTGCTGGGAGATGATAAGGTACAGATAGTAATAATAAATAAGATAATTTCTGTAGTAGGAAGTGTTAAGAGTAAAGTTAAAGCACAAGGATAAAGAATAGGAGAGAGGGATCTACTTCATGTAGAGAGAAAGCCTCCTAGGAATTTCCTTTTTTTTTTTTTTTTCCAGTTGAGACTTAAATTATGCAAAGGAACAGCCACAGGGAAAGAACTTTCCTTGACAAAATGATATTATATATAATGGCCTTGAAATATGAATGCAATATGGTATATTTGAGGGAAAGAAAGACTAGTAGTTGATATTTCATAGATTGGTTGGAAAAGTGAAAGTGGTAGGAAATGAGTTTGGAAAAGAGGACAGGGCCAGTCAAATAAGGTATTGTAGGCTAAAATATAAAGTGGTAAAATTTTAAAGTAATCACAAGCCAAGCCATTGAAGAGTACTAAATCTGTACTGTTTTTTAAAAAATTAAATTAAAATTAAAAAAATTGACTCTTGCTGCTCTCTGGAAGTACCATAATATTATTGGAAATTCAAAGTCAATAGGAATGGTCTCTTTATAGGTTGTTAACATTTTCCAGTGACGTAACATAGGGATACTAGCTCATAATAGTTAACATTTATTGAGAACTTAATATGTGCCAGTACTTACACATTATATATCTCAAGCACTTTATCTTATGTTTTCTTCACAGCAGTGGGATAGGTAGTAATGTTATTATATATTCTAAATGAAGAAACTGATTATGTTTTTCCCAAGGACACATGATTCTAAGTGTTGCTGCAATAACATGAGCCAGAATGTGAACCCACTGAGTGGTTTGTATACTTTATAAATGGTTGCCACAAACGTGATAATGGTTGATTTACAGATACAGGCAGAAGCAGCAAATTTCTTTTCTATAGGTAATGGATACAAGAACTTACTTTATAAAAACATGTTCCAATATTCTGCCCTTTGGAAGGACAAATTTCCTTTGCGTTGAAGTTGTGTTGTAGGGCACCTTGGTGATGGTGCTACCACATTGTTTGACTGTGATGAGGATTATTATTCATCTCCAAGATCTCATCAGCATAAGTAGGGCTGGGTTTCCTTGTATCCCATGGTTTCTTAGCAATCTGATATTTCTTTTAGGTAAGCTGTATGTATATTACTTCTTGCTGAAGAGAGCAGATAAAATTGAAAATAACCACCAAATAAATGCAGTTTTGTCACTTCTCTTCCAATCCTAATATATGGCTTTTGTTTTAAAATTTATATTTTTTAAAGCGTGTTGGATTTGGTAAATAATGTTATACATTATCAAAATGGAGAAATTTTTTTCTACAGGTTGAGTAAATGTTACCTGAAATGCTTGGGACCAGAAGTATTTTGGATTTCAATTTTTTTTTCAGATTTTGGAATATTTGCATTACCAGTTGAGTATCCCTAATCTGAAAATCTGAAATCAAAAATGTCTCAAAAAGCACTCAGAAAGTTTCATATTTTGGAGCATTTTGGATTTTTGGATTAGGGGTACTCAACCTATATTTCTAATTTTGTCACAGATGTTGAACTTTATCAAATGGCTTTTCCTAATATTTGATGTAATCTAGCTTTTGTTTTTCTTTTGACCTATTAATGTGGAGAAGTTTATTAATATATTTTCTAATGTTAAAATATTCTTAAATTTCTGTAGTAAACCTTACTTGTTCACTTTAGAAAATTTCTGCTCTATTTAGGAATTTTGTGTTTTATCAGGATTTCGATTTTATTTTATTTTATTTTTTATTTATTTATTTTTTTTGAGACACAGTCTTGCTCTGTTGCCAGGCGCCAGGCTGGAGTGCAGTATTGCGATTTTGGCTCACTGCAACCTCTGCCTCCCGGGTTCAAGCAATTTTCCTGTCTCAGCTTCCCAAGTAGCTGAGACTACAGACACGCACCACTACAACCAGCTACTTTTTATATTTTAGTGGAAATGGGGTTTCACTATGTTGGCCAGGATGGTCTTGATCTCTTGACCTTGTGATCCGCCCGCTTCGGCCTCCCAAAGTGCTGAGATTACAGGCGTGAGTCACCATGCCCGGCCTCGATTTTATTTTGACAATTTTTTTTTCCTTTCTAGAGGACTTTTTAATTCTCTTTGTAATATTTTTATTGGACTTTGGACTTATACTGGCCTCTTAAAATGAGGAGTATTTTTCTCATTTTCTGTTATCTGGCACCCATATCCAAGCTCCCCATTTCTCCAGAAGTTGGATTTATAATCATAGCCCTAAATAAAAACCTCATGGAACCTCCAAGGTCATCCATCAATTTGAATTAAAATCCAACCCCAGAATGATTTTACAAAGTTTGCTTTGTTTTTTAGTACAGTTTCTCAGATATTTTTTTGGAAAAGGTATATTTAATAAATCTAGAAGAAATTTTAGCAGTAAGCAGAAGCAATTAGGAAGAAAATGTTGTATATGACAAAAATTTTGGGAAAATACCCATGATATAAGAAAATGTACTCCGTATTGCATCTGGGCTAAGTTCTCCCATAAAGGAAAGGTGAGTAGACCTGGACATGTAAACATAGGAAGTGGAAAAAAGAGGCAAAGGAGCACAGGAATGGGATCTGTGGGCTTCTAAATATAATCTGATGAATAGTAGTTTGATTAAAATGTACTTGCAAGTCTTTCTCAGTCCAAGAAAGAATATAACTTGAATTGAGCTATCAATATTTAAAAATAATTATCCTTGGAGATCAAAAGCTTCCATTATTTAAAATAGGCAGTTAGTATCCAGAATCATGGTTTTGTTATTTTACCCTAAGACATTAGGGTAAGAAGGTTTTAATTTTATTATTGGTTGTATTAAATGGTTTAATTTTATTATTGAGCAAACTCTGGATTAACAGGATACACAAAGTAAAATTACTGATACTTTTGATTATACTTTAGTGTGATTGTCAAATGAATATTTTATCACATGACACTATAAAATATCCTAAATAGTTTTCAGAAAAAGAAAAGAATAACCATGGTGTATTTGTGATTTTCCTTCATACTGGAAAACTGCATGGATTGTTAAGAACCACTAGTATCTGATCAGGCCTCATCAGAATTCATAGGTCTAATACTATGAAGTTCATTTTGGATTAAGAAATACTCTTTTGATTCAGGAATTAGTTCAGTGAGGGCCTTTCTGCAAAATTTGCTCTGTATTTCTTAAAGTATCTTGTATATCAGAGAGCCACTCTGCTTTTCATTGCTTTGTCTTATTCTCATCTATGTTGGTTAGCATGACAAAGAGAAACATTAACTGCACATTTTATAAACTCCTCACTCCCTTGGAAGACTTTATTGAGGGCTGTTTAGGCTTTAAATTAGGATCATGTTAGCAGGCTCTGTCATATTCGTAGTAGTAATATCCTCTTCTTCTTTTCCTCATTCCTGCTTTCTATCTCTCCTCTTCTCCTGCCTCTCATTATAGGCACCTGGAAGCTACATATGTTGAATACTATGACCATGGTGTAGATAGCCTCTAGATAAAAGTTTATTTACTTCAATGCCTCCTGTGTCATCACAGCGTTATGCACTTACTGCTTAATATACATGATGAATGTTTGCGAAGCTATGGCTGTTGTTAGTATTGGATGGAGAGCTCTGACTAGGTCAGTGAGAGACATTAATGTAAACAGCACATACTATGAATTAGTTTAGATGCAGTTGGAGTGAGGAGTCAGATGGCGTTTGTGAGAAACTATGCCAGTGAAAGCCAAGCTAGCACTCATTGTTTTGTTCCAGCCTCATGCATACTAAGTTAAATTATGGACATCTTTTCTGAGTGTGAGTCAGAGATGCTAGTGCCTTAACTTTTTAATTCCAGGAGTTTTAGTATAAAACAAACCTGAGATGAGGCAAAGGCAGGAATGAAATGAAGAGGAAGAGGGCAAGATGGCAATCTTTTTGGTTTTCTTAAGTTTACCAGAATGAAAATTAGTAATGAAGAATTAGTAGAACTTACTGGATTTTACTTGGAAGTAAATGTTAATGAAAACCAGATAATAATGAAGATAAAAAAATGCTTACTTATCCAAAGGAAGTATATTCTACTTGTGAATTTCTATGATCTGATGAGGACCTGTTTTCTAGTTTGAATTGTAATAGTGTACTGAGTGAGAGCATAAATGACGCTGGTATAATCCGAATCCATAGTACAGAATTTGTACTGAGCCAGTTCCAACTCAGCACAGAGCTCAGCCCATTGGTACTGGTGAGTGAATCAGATGCTTTTATTATTTAAAGGGTTTTTCCATTGCTTACTTAGGAATTAATATGTCCAGGTTGGTTCAGATCTGTTATGACTGCTCTCGCCTTCATATCCAGCTAATTGTCATATTCACATCTTTGATGTAATAAGATTTTTGATAATTCTGTCATTTGTAATTTTCCCACTACTATTCTCATTATACACGGTGATTTTTATGAGTTGTTGCCATAACATTTCAGGGAGGAGAGGGTGTTATGGGCTGAATTGGCTGTATTTAGGATTAAGGTCTTTAAAGAGATGATTATGAGGCTGTGAATGTGGGCCCTAATCCGATATGACTGGTATCCTTATAAGAAGTCCAAGAGACACTAGGGATGCACATCCACAGAGAAAAGGCCATCTGTGGACACAGCGAGAAAGTGGCCATCCATCAGGAAGGCAAGGAAAAAGGCTTCAGAAATCAAACTTGCCGACACCTTGAACTTGGACTTCTAGTCCCCAGAACTATGAGACAATAAATTACTGTTGGTTAAGCTACCCTGTCTGTGGCACTTTGTTATGGCAGCCCTAGCACGCTAATACAGAGGGGGGACATGTTAGAGGAACTTAAGACTTACACACCCGTACAAACGTGCATAGGAATGTGCCCAATAATGGAATATTCAGGGCCCTTGTTGTTTGAGACTTCTTACCATTCTACTTTGTATGCCATTGGCTAGTCTGTCTACTGCTGAGAAACATTAGTAAATCACTAAACCTTGTCCATTTTTCCCCAACAAGGATGAATATTACAGCACAGGAATGTTAGGCATCTAGAATTAGCCTCCTTCACCAGGTTATGTTTGTCCTGAAGTCCAAAAATTCTGTCTTTTAGTGATAACATTAATGGAAGGCAGGTTCACCTACACATTTTTGTGGTTTTCTTGGAGATTTCAGTTGAAAAAAGTTTGTGACTTTTGATCTACAGTGTTTGATTATGAAAAATGAATAGTAGCAACAATTCTTTATTTTTTTGACTGTTTTATATTAAGTTGTTAACAGGATTTGGAATGATTCTTTTCTTTTTACCATTTAAAATGTAAGCCTACCTGGAATATTGATGAGATTTATAACTGGCAAATAACTGACAGTTGGTTATAATCTACAGCCTTAGGGTAAAACACAGTAAAATATTTTAAACACTCAGGACCCAGAACAAATAGATTAGTTGAATGACTGTAAGAATGCTTGATGTGGCCAGGTGCAGTGGCTCACGCCTGTAGTCCTAGCACTTTGGGAGGCTGAGATGGGCGGATCACCTGAGGTCATGAGTTTGAGACCAGTGTGACCAACATGGAGAAACCTCATCTCTTAAAATAAAAAAAAAAAAACTTGATGTTTGGCTGCAAATCTGTGAATTTCCTTGCCTTTCCACAATTAAGAATATCTGCCTTCTCACAAATCTTAAAAGTTAGACCTATCCTGCTGTTATAGATAATTCATTTTCTACTAACGTCATTCTTTTATGACATCTAAAATGGTTAGAGTTGACTTATTTCACATAATTTTAAAATGTATTCTTTTACATGATTTTAAGTTGCATTTTCAAAAACAGTTTCTGCTGTCTTGGACTTGGAGTAGAAACATGCTTCACAGTGCCTTTTGTCATGGTTTTCTCACTCTTTGTAAATCTACGTATGTTTTGATATTTTTAAAAATCTGCTTAATAATTTATTAGAGACCAAATGTTGATTAAGGTTTATAAAACCCATCTTTCAAATGCTTTCCCCGTCTATTGGTATCGTAATACAGTCTTTAATTCAGCAGAATAATATTAAACATCTTCTGTGTGTAAATGAGAATCATAGAAATTTTAGACAAGAGTCTTAACTACCACAGAGTTAATTACCTGACTTTTCTAAAAGGGAAACTAAAGTGCTTATGTTTGTCCACCTTCTTTGTGGCAGAATAGTTCTTCCCTCTAAGTGACTTAACGCATTTTTACTGTGCCTTCCACTCTGTGTAGTCCTAATGGAAGAATTGATTACTTTTGAAATGAAAGTAAAGTAAACCAGTAAAGTTAAGGACTTCCGAATGATTTTTTTTCCTATTAACTGATGAATAATCAGTAAAACTTTCAGCTTTGGGGAATTATGTGTTTTGGCAGAGATGAGGAGGAGCTTTGAAGAAAAGTTTCAACTATTTGCATTTAGGAAAAAGTTTTGAGTAACTTCCCAATACTTATAAAAACAAAAACTTTTATAACGTTTTATCTCCTCAGTGTTTGTTATTTTTATCTAATCATCTCTCTTTTTCATAGTAACTCATTGTGAAATGTTTATCTGTGTATCATAGGTTAACGAGGAAAAAGCAGGAAGATACTGTTTTTTTTCTATAGTCAGAAGAGACAGAAAATATGGAAGAATAGTGAGGCAGTGGCAGGCCCATTGTAATTTTTTTTTTTTTAAAGGTGGGCATGGAGAAAGTGGATCTAGGTTGAAATAAAACAGGAGGAACTGGCAGAGATCACAAAACAGCCGTAGGATCTATTTGTAAGCATTTGTAAAAAGTGACCCCAAGTACTGAGTAAGTCTTTGAGGGTTAGAATTCCCAATAGTTGATAGAAGTAAGAACCAGAGACTTGGCCGGGCACGGTGGCTCATACCTGTAATCCAAGCACTTTGGAGGCCAAGGCGGGCGGATCACCTGAGGTCGGGAGTTCAAGGCCAGCCTGACCAACATGGTGAAACCCTGTCTTTAAAAAAAAAAAAAGAACCAGAGACTTTTTATAAAATCAAATTGAGTATAACTTTTACTTCAGGATGCAATGGTAAGGAAAGTTAGGCTGAACATGCAGTATTAAAAACTTTCACAGGCAATGGCAACACATAGCTACTAGGAGCATAGAGAAAGGGATGCTAACATTACTGTTTGGGAGAATTAGGGGAAGTGTCACATGGGAGTTTGAAATGTGTATTTTGGTATACTTTTTATGAAAAAATAGGGAATTAATGAGAGAGGAGATGAACTTACTGAACAATACGGAGAAATACTAATTTAGGCCCTCAATGATATACTCTCTAAAGCATGAAAAAAATACATAGTGAACCATGATTAGATGATTTTACCTATAAGTAAAAGACATAATTTTATATTTAGATTTATTTTATATACTGTGAAATGAATATTTAGAGAAATTAAATCTAGTAACTTTAGTTTCTTTTGAGCAACCAAGTGTCATAAAATGTCAGTGTCATGAAAGAAAGAAAGGTAGGGGACTGCTCTAGATTAAGGGATCATGGCAGACATTACAAAATCATGTGATTTGTGAACCTTGATCTCGTCTTACTTCCTCCCAAGAAACGAAGGAAAGAAAGGAAGAAAAGACCAGAACACAGCGATAAAGATAAGTTTTTGGGACAGTTGGGGAAAGTTTTATGATTAGGTGATATGACTGATTAATTGCAAATATGGCCACAATTTTTCATCTTTACTTATATCCATGCCCTTTGCAATGTGACTTTGCATCTACTCCTACTAAGAGGCCATGTCTATTTCTTACCCCATGAATCTGAGCTTGTCAACAGAATATGTCAAAAGTTACGGTGTGTCTGTTTCGAGCATAGGGCTTTTAAGAGTTCTTGGCTAGGCGTGGTGGCTCATGCCTGTAATCCCAGCACTTTTGGAGGCTGAGGAGGGTGGATCACAAAGGTCAAGAGATGGAGACCATCCTGGCCAACATGGTGAATCCCCGTCTCTACTAAAAATCCAAAAAATTAGCTGGGCATGGTGGCGCATGCTGTAGGCCCAGATACTCGGGAGGCTGAGGCATGAGGATTGTTTGAACCCAACAGGCAGAGGTTGCAGTGAGCCGAGATCGTAGCCAAGTTTGCACCACTGCACTCCAGCTTGGCAATAGAGTGAGACTCTGTCTCAAAAAAAAAAAAAAAAAAAAATTCTTGCATGCTTATATGCTTGTATTCCCTTGGGAACTATGACATTGCTGTCTGATCTAGCTGTGGCTATATTGGAGGGTGGAAGAGTTGTTAGAAGAAAGGTCAGTTGTCTCAGCTCAGGCCATCCTAGACCATCTTATATGCAGCCAACCCCCAAACTTGTCAGAGAGCTTAGCCTAGATCAGCAAAATTAACCACAGACATATGAGTGAACCCAGCTAGTACAGAACTACCTAGCTGGCTGGTAGATGTGTAAGCAATGATATATGCTGGTTATTTTAAGCTCTTGTTAAGTTAAAAACTGATGCAGTGATATTACTGAATCATGTTATGTAGAATCCTGGTTATGGGGGAGAGATCCAAGATGGCGGATTAGCAACAGCTCAGGAATGTAGCTCCCAGTGAAAGCACAGAGAGCGAGTGGACGCCGCACTTTCATGTGGGGATCGCTCCCGTTCATGGTGCTTAACTGTACCATGGCCATTTTGAGCTTGAGCCCATACACGTTTCACCTCTCACCTGGAGGCTGTTGAGCTGAGGGAAGGGATGAAGTGTTGATGCATAACTTCTGCAAAATATTTTGGCCACTGACACGAAGAACAGGGCGTGCCATGGCGGTTTCATGAGTCATTGTGCGGGCCTGATATGGTAATCCCTGTTTCTGTAAACGTTTTATGGCTCTGTTTACCCCAAGCGGGCCTGATA
>CAUYLG010016259.1:0-12812 GCA_963573385.1 Cacajao melanocephalus
TCCCTGGACCACAGAACCTCGCCCGGGAGCTGAATAAACTGGAATTTAATTTTCCTTATACTGGCCTCAGTTTCCTAATTTTAAACTCGACAATAAGCCTTACAGGCACTATGGCCATTTTCATGATATTGATTCTTCCTATGAGCTTGGAATGTTTTTCCATCTGTTTGTGTCCTCTCTTATTTCCTTAAGCAGTGGTTTGTAGTATTCCTTGAAGAGGTCCTTCACATCCCTTGTTAGCTGCATTCCTACGTATTTTACTCTCTTTGTAACAATTGTAAGTGGCCGTTCGCTCATGATTTGGCTCTCTGTTTGTCTGTTATTGGTGTATAGGAATGCTTGTGATTTCTGCACATTGATTTTGTATCCTGAGACTTTGCTGAAATTGCTTATCAGTTTAAGGAGTTTCTTGCCATGTAAGTACCTATGCAACAACCCTGCATGATCTGCACATGTACCCCAGAACCTAAAGTACAATTTAAAAAAAAAGAAACTATATATTATTCTATGTGTGTGGATAGATAGAAGGTTCTGAGCTAAGTAATTTTTGGAAAACAGTACTTTAACCGGATACTCAAAGACTCAAGGACTATACACAAATGCTATATTCCAGTTGATCAATTTGCTTCCCAAAAAGGTATCAACCAGCAATTATTTATTTATTTTTTGAGACAGAGTCTTGCTGTCTCCCAGGCTGGAGTTCAGTGGCACAATCTCTGCTCACTGCAAACTCTGCCTTTTGGGTTCAAGCGATTCTCCTGCCTCAGTCTCTCAAGAAGCTGGGACTACAGGCACCTGCCACCACGCCCTGCTAATTTTTATATCTTTAGTAGAGATGGGGTTTTGCCATGTTGGTCAGGCTGGTCTTGAACTCCTGACCTCAGGTGATCCACCCATCTCGGCCTTCCAAACCGCTGGGATTACAGGCATGAGCCATTGAACCTGGCCTTTCAATTAGCAATTCTGAAACTATTTGACATGTCAATGTATTTCTGTGTGTGCATGTATACCTGTGTGTTATACATACACACATGCATGTGCCCAAAGACGTGTGTGTGTAATTGTGTTTATATATCTTGTGTGTACATATATATTTATACACAATAATTAGAATTTGTTTCTTACTGTAATTGAAAAAAGTCACAAATAAACAAAGAAGGAATACTAGAATGAGGCCTGTGATGCTGGACTAAATTTGAGAATATCAGGATAAACCCATACCTGCTGTGCTGTATCCATCCAGATGATTGATCGATTGAAACACAGATAGATATTTGCATACATAAATGTATATTTATATATACATTTCAAAGCTTGGTCTGCTGAGAGGATGTATGAGCAGTAACACTCCAGTATTAGTGAACAAATCTTGCTCTTAGATCTTGGTTTCTAAATACAACTCTTCAGTAGAAGAAACCAAACATTTTTGCAATAATGGATAATCTCAGAGTTTGGGATTAGAAATGTAAATTGAAGGCCGGGCTCAGTGACTCATGCCTGTAATCCCAACACTTTAGGAGGCCAAGGTGGGTGGATCACCTGAGGTCAGGAGTTTGAGACCAGACTGGCCAACATGGTGAAACTCCATCTCCACTAGAAATACAAAAATTAGCTGGCCGCGGTGGCGGGTGCCTGTAATCCCAGCTACTCAGGAGGCTGAGGCAGGAGAATTACTTGAACCTGGGAGGCGGAGGTTGCAGTGAGCCAAGATTGTGCTACTACACTCCAACCTGGGTGACCGAACGAGAATCCATCTCAAAAAAAAAAAAAAAAAGCAAAGTGATTTGAGAGAAGTTTGAGGAGCTAAGAAGTAAAAAACAATGCTGAAAAAATGGGAACCTGTCAAAGGGAGCCAACCTAAAAGAATGCTCTGGTCCAAGTTGAAATGATGTAAGCAACAAAACAAATATTAATAACATTGAATTATCACTCATAGAATAAAATAAATAACTGTGCATTCATACTGATATAAAAAGATTAAATAAGGAAGAAAGGAAGGGTAAAATTCTTCTCACACAATTGCAAGTACTAATCAATATAGATAAAATGCAGAATAGGAAATCAGCACTAAAACACCTCAGTCATAATTCTTCTAGGCAAGTGTAACTGAGAAGTATAAAATTTGTGGATGAAGCTAAAAACAGTGTATTTGCATAGCCCCAAAGTATCTGAGTCCAAATTTTTCTTTTTATGTTTTGAAAAAAGACCTATGACTATTCAAAGCCAGAATTATGACTTTCTATTGTTTGATTTATAACACATAGATCCAAATTTTATAACAGTAGCACAAAAAATAAGAGACAATAGAACTGTTCTGTGGTAAGGTTTTCATATTTTACATTCATTAAAATAGCACAGTGTTTACTCTGAGTAGATTGTGTTATGTTAAAGATGCATGTTGTAATCCCTAGAGCCAACACTAAAATAATGCAGAGATGTCACTTAGATACTAATAAGAAAATTAAGTTAAATGTAAAATGTATTTGTATAAGACTATTCACAGGTCTTTTAGTAAAAATAGCTCAAAGTGGAAAACAATCCAAATGTTTACCAATAGGAAAATCAATTGATAAATGATACAACGTTCATACAACCAAATACTAGTTAGCAATACAAAGGAACAAACGACTGGAAAAACACACCCTGGATAAATCTTTGTAAACCTGCTAAATAAGATGAGCTGGACATAAAACAATACATATTGTATAATGTTGGGTAAAATTAACCTATGCTGAAAAAACATCAGTGCAGAAATAGTCTCTGGAAGAGAAAAATTTGCCTGGAGAGAAACAAAGTGGAATTTCTGAGGATGATGAAAATATTTTATTATTAAAAGGGATGAAGCCTATATCAATGTATTTGTCCAAAATGTACAATCTTGAAAGATTGAGGCCAGAGAATCACTTGAGGCTTGAAGTTCAAGACAAGTCTGGATAACATAGCAAGATCTCATTTTTACAGAAAAACAAATAAAAATTAGCTGAGTGTGGTGGTACACACTTACACTCCTAACCACCAGGAGGCTGAGATGAAAGAATTTCTTCAACCCAGGTGTTTGAGGCTATGCTGATTGGCATTATTTTGACTTTTTATAATGCATTTTCATCCAGCATAGTTTTTTCCCCACAATAATTGTCAGGTTCATGATTGTGCCAATTGTCATGCTGAGGGTCAGGCTGCAGCTCATGCTGAAGTCTGAAGTGGGTAAGTGGATGAGCAGATAGTGGAATGAATGCTCAGGGGGCTGTAGGCAGGTAACATGTAATATTATTCAGCAGCTCTCTCACATTGTCTGCCCCTGTCTCTGCCCTCCCACCTCACCCTCTACCCCGCAGCTCCCACACACAGCTGCACAGCCAGCACTCCTTTCAGTGTCAGCAGCTTAACTCTTTGGGCACAAGCAAGCCAAGCCATGTCCTCATTCCCTCCTGCCCATTTACAAGATGGATAGCTTTGGCTCTCTTTCTTTCTCTGGGTGCAAGCACCTGTACAGTGTCAGCAGGGCAATTATACCTTTTACAGACAATAGTGCTTAGGGCCAAGGGATGGCCTTCCCATGTTATGGCTACATGGCTGTGATAACAAGTGGAGTTATACGCCTGTGCTCTAAACTCACTGAGTCACTCTGGATGTTTACCTCGGACTGTCTTTGACCACAGCACAACCATGTGCCTTTCAATAATGCTCACCAAAGTTAGAATACCTAGCACAGTGCTCTGCACATAGCATGCACTCATTATGTTTGAAACTGGGTGGAATCAGGAACAAAACAAGTAGCAGAGGTCGGTTCTTAAAAAAAAAAAAAAAAAAAAAGTAAGTAGATAATGCAGTAAGACTGAAAGGTTACAACTCAGTTACAAATAGTTTTACATTCATTTGAGCAATCATTTGTAACTAGTTCACCAAAAGATCTTGGTTTATAACAGTGATTTGGTGCTCTTTACCACATTGTAATCCTCTGAGGAGCTTTAAACCATAGTGTTTCCCAGGTCTCAGAAATCTTGGTTTCAGAAATCTCGACTCAATTTTTCTATTGCAACTTGGGCTTGGGGAGTTTAAAAAGGATCCCAGGTGATTGTAATGTGCAGTTGGGGCTGAGAACCACTGGTTCAGGATAAGGCATGCATCACCTGTGGATAATTTCTGTGTATGCTGTGGGGATTTACCCCATGGCTGCTGCTGAGTTAGGAGTCTTGAAAAACAGCTTTAATTCATTTATTACTAAATGATGACATTAAGACATACTTCACTTTTTGGCTGAATTGCAGCAGGAGAAAATGTCTTCTCAGCAGCTCTGTCTTTATATCACCTCCTTTTAGAGTATAATTTTGTTTCAGGCAGAGTAATGTGGTTTAGTCTACGTTAAAAATAATAAATGGCCTTGAAATATTGAAAGGTAATAAAAACTTTGCCAAAATATAGAGTGAATTATATATTAAAAATGTATTATTTAATAAAAAATAGAAAATATAATATTTGGCTTGATTGTCTATACTCAGCCCTAAGACATTTCTTCAAATCATTCCAAGTCCTTTCAAGATGCTTTGAAAGCATCCTTTTGCGGAAATTATTCCCAGTGGTAAAGAATATTCAATAGACAAGAATATCAAAAGAATCCTGTTTCTATTGCAGAAGTGTCACTCTCCAGAACCTCCAAACAACTAGGAAAGCTGCATGGGTAGTGTGGTCTATGCAGGAGTATGAGCTTTTGAGTCAAGTAGAGTTGATTTTGAATTCAGCTCAGACTCTGGCTAGCTGGGGGGCTTCCTCATCTTCAAGAAAGGGCATAATAATGCTGATTGCAAAAATGGTAGCAATTCTTTATCCTTTTCTGTATCCATGCCCTTTGCAATGTTCTCTTGCAGATGCTCCCATCAAGAGGCAGAAATTGTTTACCAAATCTTGAATTTTGCTTGCCTTATTTGCTGTTACCAGTAGAAAATTAGAAATAAAAGTGTGTTAGTTCAGGGCCTAGAATCAAATGGCCTTGAATATGCCTTTTATTTCTTTCAGAACCCTGCCATCTCCATGAGAACAAGCCCAGGTTACCCTGCTAGAGGATGAGATACCACGGGGAAGAGAACCAAAGCAGCCCAGTTGACAGCCACCTCATCAGCAAACAGCTGCCCACATAAGCCTGAAGGAGCTTAGTTGAGCCAAGACTAAATAGCTGACCAGTTAAATCATGAACTAAATTTGTGGTGCTTTGTTGTGCAGGGATGGCTAATTAATACATATACCCATTATAGACAGGGTGCCAAGATTCAATGACAGATTGCAAGTTACCTGACAAACAGTAGGCATCCTAGAGGTACTAATTTTTTTCCCCTTAGTAAAAGTTATATCTTTTGTTAGGTAATGTTGAGTTATGCAGAAATGGATGTAGACATGCATGCATATTGATTGGTGTTTAAATGGAGACAGCCGTTCAGACCACAGAAGGAAACAGATAACCACAGCCTGACCATTAGGGTCAAAACTAAATTACAAAATAAGAATTTTGTTTTTAATATATTTCCTCCACATCTAAATTGCAGAGGACAAGGCTGTGAACAGATCTAAAAACATGGCATTTTCTCTCATTGGAGCTGCATCATCCTTTGTTCACTGTCTGCTTTCTGGAATGTGGAAGGCACCCACCAAGTAGTAGGTGGGCAGCTGTGGGCCACCTGTAGACACTTTTTACTTGCAGCTTCCTGCTCTGTCTTGAGGCACCATTTTCCCCACCCTTGGGCCTTAAATAAGAGCTGTTAATAGGGAGAGGGTGTTCACTCACCTCTAGTATAAAAGGGGGGAATTCCAGCCCCTTCACCTTCCAAAGGTCAATGGAGTCAGAGCCCTCAGAGCTACTGAGTGCTTGGGATGTGGCTATTCTGAGCCAAGATGTACTGGAAGCTTAAAATATAGAATGAATTTTGAAAATAGAGTACCAAAAATACTTTAGTAATAATTTTATATTGATTAGATATTTAAACAATATTTTGGAATAAATTATTTCAATTAATTGCATGTATCTCTCTTTCTTTACTTTTATGCAGGTCCTAGAAAATTTTAAATGGCACACGCAATTCACATTGTATTTATAGTGGACATTGCTGCCATAGAAGATTGCATCCTTTTTTTAAAAAATGAATTTAAAAGGTTAACCATAAAAAAATACTGATTCCTCAAAATCGGTTATTGATAAATCCCTTGTAAAACAGCAAGCTTACAGAAAATTTATCTCATGAACAGTTAGTCACTATACTTTTGGCCCAAGATATGTTGGGTTTTCTTCCTCCTTCTTCTGATGACAGATGGATGCAACTGAATCTACAAACGAATGTACTTGCCCCAAATGTGCAACATAAATACAGAAGCAATGAACAGAAGACTCATGAGCAATACTGGAACAGGGACAACTTTGAGCCCAGGTCAATCTTCTGTTAATCTCCAAATTATCCCGGCCCCACCCCTTGTCCTGTGCCTGCAGAGGTCGTGCAGCCTGTGCTCCTTGTCCCAAAGTTGGCATTTTTTCCAGTGGCTCCCGCCGCCTGGGAGGCCACTGTTTTCCTGGGAGAGCACCCTGAAGATCCCACATTAGTACCACTGGGGGTCAGACCAGGCATGCTGCAGGTAAGGGTGGCAAGGAGCTGATGCGGACGAAAGGAAAGTTGCTGATTGCCTCCTTTTTTAAAGCTCAAGCTGCTCGAAAGACCAGAGACTAGGAATGAATGAAACTTTCAAATAATTGTCATTATATTGTTTTACACACGTATGTACTGTATATTTATGTATATATATAAATATGCAGAAAATGACATAGTATATGCAACTTTAAACGCAAATGTTCCTGAGGCAGGACTAGGTCGCAGCACTGAAAGGAACCTCTGCCTTAAAAGGCTGCAGCCAAACATCTGTCACTGACCTCATTCCTCCCAGTGTCTGATTAAGTCTCCTGTCATTCAGGACCTGAAAGGGTGGGGCCTGGAGCCAGAGCCAATCAGTGGCGCTAGCGTGAAAACTGTCCAATCAGGTGCACAGCAAGAGAGGAAGAGGAGGCCTCTGTAATCTGGAGGGGTCTTTGTCTTCCAGGGCCCGGGCTCTGTGCTAGGTTCCGGTTTCCACTGTTGTAGCTCCTCTGCTCCAGGAGCTTCTAGGTGACTTTACCACAGCCCCTGTTATCCTGTGACCTGCAGGTACTGGGAGATCCCTAGGGAGGACCTCGGAACATCCGGAGGCTGGAAAATGGTAAGTGCGTGGGGTGGGCATCCTGAGAAGGGGGAAGAGGCTGTTTGAAACCGGCCGGAACCGGCTGCGGTGGGATCTGGGCCTCGCGGTCAGCTCTGGAGTCTGCAGACCCGAGTTCCCTCTGGCACAGCTCAGCCTTCCGTTTTCTCTGTCGCAGATTAGGACCCAGCCAGCAGCCGAAACCCCGAAAGTCTTGTCCCGTCCATACGCTGAATTCTTCCCCAGCCCAGAGCCCTTTCTTGGCAGTTCTGTGCTGCAACCGCGAGTCTCCTCCAGATTGCGCGGGGACCATTGGAGGGTTATAAGGAGAGAATCCTCACTTGGGTTGCCCTGGGCCATTGGGCCTCCGATCCCAACTTTCTCCTCTTTAAAAGTAGAGATTTTTGTTTGTTTGTTTTGTCAGTGTCTCTCTCTGTCATCTAGCCTGGAGTGCATGATCACGGCTCACCGGAGCCTCCACCTCCTGGGCTCAGGTGATCCTCCCACCTCAGCCCCCCAAGTAGCTGGGACTACAGGTGTGCACCACCAGGCCTGGCTAAGTTTTGCATTTTTTTGTAGAGACACAGTTTTGTCATGTTGCCCAGGCTGTTCTCCAACTCCTGAGCTCTAGTGATCCGTCTGCCTTGGGCCTCCCAAAGTACCGGGATCACAGGCAAGAGCCACCGCCACAGCCTAAACTGAGATATCTTCATCTTATTTTTAAATTTAATTTATTTTTGTTTTTGAGACGGAATCTCGCTTTGTCCCCCACGGTGGAGTACAGTGGAGCAATTTCGGCTCACCGCAACCTTCATTTCCCAGGTTGAAGCGATTGTCCAGCCTCAGCCTCCTGAGTAGCTGGGAGTACAGGCAACCGCCAGGCTAATTTTTGTGTTATTAGTAGAGACGGAATTTCACCTTGTTGGCCAGGCTGGTCTCAAATTCCTGACCTCAAGTCATCTGTCCGCTTCAGTCTTCTCAAAGTGCTGAGATTACAGGCATGAGCCACCACGCCTGGCCATAAACTGAAACATCTTTAGACTGTTAAGAGGTCATATAGTTTGGATGTGTTTTGCCTCCTCAATCTCATATTGAAATGTAATCCCCAATGTTGGAGGTGGAGCCTCGTGGAAGATGATTGGATTATGGGGGCGTATTTCTCATGATAAGTTTAGCACTCTCTCTCTTGGTACTGTCCTCTCAATAGTGTGTTCTTGGGAGATCTTGTCATTTAAAAGTGTATAGCGTCTCCCCCTCGCCCTCTTTGCAAGCTGCTGGTTCACCTTTCACCATGGCTCCTGGGACCTTCACAGAAGCAAATGCTGGTGTTCGGCTTTCTGTACAGCTGGTGGAACCATGAGCCAATTAAACCCCTTTTCTTTGAAATTACTCAGTCTGAGGGGTTTCTTTATAGCGATGCAGGAGTGGATTAACACAAACGCTTTATTAGCACAAACAGCAATTTATGAATCAGAGAGCACCCAGCTATGGTTTGTTGTTTGGGGGCTCAAAGGAGAAACTTGAAAAACAGGCTTTTGTAAAGGGCACGAGAAAGCAAATTCAGTTTGATTGGTTTGACTGGTTACAGTTGTGTTGCATTTGCACCCATCAGGTGGAAATATCTTGGTTATGTAATCAAAGTTTTATTGGCAGTTTGTGGTTGGCCTAAGCCTAAGTTTTGTTTTTCTCTAAGTTTGTAACATTCAAGAAATTTCTGACATAGTTAAGTTTATTTAGGTAGAATCCCAGGGAATCATAGCCATTTCAGTCTAATTGCCAGCTATTTAATTACTTAATGCTCCACAGGGAGGCTGGTTTTCTCTAAATTTTTCAAATTAAGGTAAGCATGGTCTCAAATCTGTGACTGTTTCCCCAGCCTTACTGTTCTAGGGCCTGTAGAAAATTCTCAGTTTTCACTTCCTTTTCCACATTTCCAAATGCCAACTATCCCTCTCCAAATCACAACATTATCAACTATTAGTCCTTTATTTTGTTTTAAAACAGAGCATTTTAGTTGTATATTTTTAACAGAGTGTTGGGTGACTCCTGAAAATAATTGTCTGTGACCATTTCACATGACAGGAAAGCAAAGAGCAGTCACCTGACACTCTGCCTTCTTCCTTGGGCACAAACGCCTTCTTTTTGGAAATGTTGCAAAGTGATGTGTCTTCAACTGCTGCTATCTTATCTTTTCCTGGCTGTGGGTATTACAACTGTCTGGGGATGACCTAAGATAGCCACAAGGGTCAGGTCTCTTGGAGTTTCTAGAAAATAGCAGCCCCTGTGTCATCTCCTCTAAAAGGAAAACCTGAGGTAACGGGTGGTGCCTCTCAGAGAAGCAGCTGGATGCCCTCTTGCTGAGAGCAGTTTTCTAATATACCCTTCCTCTAAATAGCTAACTGGTTGTATTTTTTTTTCTCAACCCCAGCTTCCATTCTTTGCAGACACATTGGTGGTTACCAATTAGGTGCTGGTACTGAGGTGAAAAGGCACAAATGCATCTTTCCCTCTGGTTTCTCTCAGGCTTGTAAAGGAGGAGTAGCTATCCCTAATGAAATAGTGTATGAATTTGCAAAGCAAAATAGATGTCAGCCATGCAGGGACCAAGTGCAGTGTCTTCTGAGAGGTTGGTGATTAAGTACTTAAGTGAGCAGGATGGGGGTTGGACAATCTCTCAAGTGATTGACACCTTAGTTCAGTATGTCTGCATTTCAGTCAGCACCACTCTCCAGGTGTTTATCACCTTGAATCCTTGAATATATTCAGTTGTTTCAACTTGAGTTTTTCGTTAGTTGTATGATGTATTTTATCATTAGAGCTTGAAAGAGAAAAAACACAAATGTTTTCTAAGAGGAAAGCGGTAGATTTCAGTAAAAAGTATTTTATATTCCATTGGTTTTAAATTCTCTTTTACCTTTCTTATTTTTCAGGGTAAGTGTAGTAAGATTCTGAAGTTGTTTCCATTTCTGTGTGATTTGAAGCAGAATCCCAGGGCTTAGTTTTGGGAATGCTACCTGGAAAAAGAAATAGAGAAAATGTCTTTCTCATTATGGCTGCAGAAAAGGGAACACATTTCTATAAGAAAGTATATTAACATCTGAATTACAAATGTTCATGAAAACATCAGTTTCTTTTTTGTGCAGGGTAGAGAGTTTGTGACAGTGGGTAACTCATCAGTAATTTTTTCTAAGGTTATAGAATTATTTTAAATCATGTGTTCGTGGGAAGTGACACCTCACCAAGGCAAAAGCATTTTTTCAATAAATGCATGAAGCTGTTTTCCTAAAATCCAGGCAGATAATGAGCAGATTTCCTCCAAATAGAATCTTCATCTCGAACAGATTGGTGGCCATGCCTGGGGAATGTTTGAGAGAGTATGTCCAGTGCTGGGTTTCTTCAGATCTGTGTATAGATGGAAAGGTGACCAAATGTCCTGAAAGACATTGCCCTTCAATTTAGCAGCACACATATTGGCCATAAAAACCTTCCAACAGGTTGGGAGGGAATCTTTTCCTTGATGAAAGTCTTGTTTAAGAAAGAAAATCAAATTTTATTCTTGTATTATTTTATTATTAATATTAAAGCTAAATTTAATAAAACCTTATAAACAGATATATTCCATCTCAATTAACTTTGACCATACAAGATAAGATTTCCATAAACCCTCTATAACCCCTTAATTTTTAAAATTCTTTCTCCAACTTTCTATACCCATTCAGTTTATCTCAATTTTCTTTTTTATTTGAATTTTATGTAACCTTTAAATAACATCTAAACTTGGCAAAATTGCCTTTTCTTTAAGATAAACTACAATCTTATATATTTTTTAAAATTCTTGTCACCAAGAAACACATCTTATTTTCTTTGTACACTCTATATTTAGAATTGTTTCTCTCCTTAATAATTTTAGCCAGAATTTTATCTGTAATCCCAGCTACTCAGGAGGCTGAGGCAGGAGAATCACTTGAACCTTGGAGGTGGAGGTTGCAGTGAGCCGAGATCATGCCATTGCATTCCAGCCTGGGCAACAAGAGTGAAACTTGGAAGGAAGGATGGATGGATGGATGGATGGATGGAAGGAAGGAAGGAAGGAAGGAGAAAAGAGGGAGGGAGGAAAGAGGGAAGGAGAAAGGAAGAAAAATATAGTAACTGAAAGAAAACATTCACTAACAGGATTTGCCAGCTGATTTCAAAATTCATATGGAATTACAAAGGATCTAGAATGGATAAAGAATAAAAATTGGCTGAGTGTGGTGACTCATGCCTGTAATCCTAGCACTTTGGAAAGCCCAGGCAGGAGAATCACTTGAGCCCATGATGTCAAGGCTGCAGTGAGCCGAGATCGCACCACTACACTCCAGGCTGGGTGACAGGGCAAGACCCTGTCTCAAAGAATAAAAACCAGAAACAGCAAACAAATAATAATAATTAAATAAAAATAAAAAAACGTAGGGATACATTTTCATGTCTTGTATTTGGCAATGGAACCTTAGATATGATACTCAAAACACAAGTTTTTTTTCTTTTTAAAGATGAGTTTTCACCATGATGGCCAAGCTGGTCTTGAACTCCTGACCTCAGGTGATCCACCCACCTCAGCCTCCCAAAGTACTAGGATTACAGGCGTGAGCCATCGCGCCCGACCTTAATAAATGTATTTTATCAAAATTAAAACTTTTGTTCATCAAAAGACACTCTCGAGAAAGTGAAAAGCAGGCCGGGCACTGTGGCTCATGCCTGTAATCCCAACACTTTGGGAGGCTGAGGCAGGTGGTTCACAAGGTCAAGAGATCAAGATCATCCTGGCCAACATGGTGAAACCCAGTCTCTACTGAAAATGCAAAATTTAGCTGGGTGTGGTGGTGTGTGCCTATAATCCCAGCTACTTGGGAGGCTGAGGCAGGAGGATTGCTTGAACCTGGGAAGCGGAGTTTACAGTTAACTGAGATCGCGCCATTGTACCCCAGCCTGGTGACAGAGCAAGATTATATTCCAAAAAAAAAAAAAAAAAGAAAAGAAAGTGAAAAGACAACCTATAGAATAGAAGAAAACATTTGCAAATCAAAATTCTGGTGAGAGTCTCATATCCAGAATATACAAGAACTCATAGAATTCAATAGGAGAACACAAACAACCCTATTTAAAAATGGGCAAAGGGGCTGGGCGTGGTGGCTCACGCCTGTAATCCTAGCACTTTGGGAGGCTGAGGTGGGTGGATCACCTGAGGTTAGGAGTTGAAGTCTCTACTAAAATACAAAAATTAGCTGGGCATGATGATGGGTGCCTGTAATACCAGCCACTCAGGAGTCTGAGACAGGAGAATTGCTTGAACCCAGGAGACAGTGGTTGCAGCGAGTGGAGATTGCACCACTGCACTCCAGCCGGGCAGCTGAGCAAGACTACGTCTCACAAAAAAAAAAAAAAAAAAAAAAGGCAAAGGATGCTAAAAGACTTTTCCCCAAATAAGGTCTACAGTTGGCTCCCAGCCCATGAAAGATGCTCAGCCTCATTTGTCATTAGGGAAATGCAAGTTGAAGCCACAATGAGAGCCCCTTCCCCTCCCTAGGATAGCTAGGAAGCCATGCCTGCTGTCTTGATGACCC
>CAUYLG010016260.1:0-39300 GCA_963573385.1 Cacajao melanocephalus
ATACATTAGCCGGGTATAGTGGCACACATCTGTAGTCCCATCTACTCAGGAGGCTGAGGCAGGAGAATAGCTTAAGCCTGGCAGGCAGAGGTTGCAGTGACCCAAGATTGCACCATTGCACTCCAGCCTGGGCAACAAGAGTGAAACTCTGTCTCAAAAAAAAAAAAGTAAAATCAAGCCAGGTTGGTGGTTCATGCCGGTAATCCCAGCACTTTGGGAGGTCGAGGCAGGAGGATCACTTGATGCCAGGAGTTCAAGATCAGCCTGGGAAACACGGTGAGACTCTAATTTTTTATTTTTTAAAGTAAAACGAGAAGCGATACTGGAGCTGTACGTATTTGTCATAAATTAGGTCACATTCTCCCTGGAGGGAATCCAAGGAGGCAAAGCAGTCAGGGGCCCTAAGGGTGCAGTGTCACAGGTAAGGCTGGTCCGAGGACAGCTCCCACCTCTTTATGGGAGGCGCTGGAGTCACCGCCTTCTTCTCAGTGGCTGCTACAGCGGAGCTAGAGGAGGGAAAGACTTCAGTGAGGGTTTCCAAAGAACAGTGCGGGAGGATCTCAGGAAGCCCACACCTGCCCTGGTACAAACACACCCAGAGGGACTTTCTGGACCTGCAGGGCAGACAGCAGGGTATTCCAGAACACCAACCCCTCCAACGTAGCCCCTCACAGGGTCAGGCGATACCAATTGGGAACTAGCAAGCCCCCCCTCTCCCCCAAGCCCTGTGTAAACGCCCTGCCGTGGCTCCAGGGCCCAGAACCCACCGTGGAGAGCTGGGCTCCTCCCTTCCCACTTTTGGTCCCCAGTGTACACAAGGCCCCCACCCCGATTCCTGCTGCTCCTCAGAACAGGATGCTGGCAAAAGGACCAAGCAGTTAAGTGACACTAGCCTCCAGCTCTTCCTGCCTCGGAGACTGAACATGAACTACCTGGCAGGCGCTACTATGTGGGCGCAGAGCCAGGAAGATGGGGCACCGCCCTCAGAAAGACTCAGGCTGATGGGGCTGAGAATCCATGTGCAAATGGCAACTGCAAAGCACATCTCTGGTCCAGAGCTGGCCAAGAGGGAGCCCCCAGGAGACCTTGTGCCGGGAAGTCCAGGATGAGCACCCTCCCCTTTCACTCCACCCACCTGAGCCTGTGGGGCCTAGGGCTGGAGAGGTTCACATACTTCACACCCTAAGCAAGAAAGAAAGCAGTAGGGTGGGATGACGAGGAGGCGCCCTAGGGGTGGAGGCATAGGACCTCCAAGGAGCCTCAAGGAAGTGGAAGAGGCAGAAGTGGCCTCCCTGGGAAATGCAGACATCCCTTGGGGCATGGCAAGTGGTGTGTGGGAACAAGGTAGCTTGCTACACTCTGGTGCTGGACTCCAGTGAATCAGAAGGTGACAACAAGGACCACTCCACTGACCATTCAGAGTTCTTTTTCTTTTTTTTTTTTTTTGAGATGGGGTTTCTCCATGTTGGCCAGGCTGGTCTTGAACTCCTGACCTCAGGTGATCCGCCCACCTCAGCTTCCCAAAGTGCTGGGATTACAGGCGTGAGCCCACCACACTTGGCCAGAGTTCTTTTTGTTTTTTTGTTTTGTTTTGTTTTGAGACAGAGTCTCACTCTGTTGCCAGGCGCCAGGCTGGAGTACAGTGGCGTGATCTCAGCTCACTGCAACCTCTGCCTCCTCGGTTCAAGCAATTCTCCTGCCTCAGCCTCCCGGGTAGCTGGGACTACAGGCGCACGCCACCACGCCCAGCTAATTTTTTTTCTATTTTTAGTAGAGCCGGGGTTTCACCATGTTGGCCAGGATAGTCTTGATCTCTTGACCTCATGATCCACCCGCCTCACCCTCCCAAAGTGCTGGGATTACAGGCTTGAGCCACCGCGCCTGGCCTTTTGTTTTTTTAAGACAGAGTCCTGCTCCATCGCCCAAGCTGGTGTGTAGTGGCATAATCTCAGCTCACTATCTCCTCCTCCCAGGCTCAAATGATTCTCTTACCTCAGCCTCCCAAGTAGCTGGGATTACAGGCATGTGCCCTCCCAACTAATTTTTGTATTTTCTTTCTTATTTATTTATTTAGGAGACAGGGTCTCACTTTGTCACCCAGGCTGGAGTACAGTGGTGCAATCTCGGCTTACTGAAGCTTCTTTGACCTCCCAGATTCAAGAGATCCTTCTGCCTGAGCCCCTCAAGTAGCTGGGACTATGGGGGCATACCACCACACCCAACTAATTTTTGTATTTTTGTAGAGACGGTGTTTCACCATGTTGCTCAGGCTGGTCTTGAACTCCTGGGCTCAAGGGATCCACCTGCCTCAGCCCCTCAAAGTGCTGGGATTACAGGCTAGAGCCACAGTATCCCTAATTTTTGTATTTCAATAGAGGCAGGGTTTCACCATGTTGGCCAGGCTGGTCTCGATCTGCTGACCTCAAGTGATCCACTCACCTTGGCTTCCCAAAGTGCTGGGATTACAGGCAATGAAATACCATACCCAGCCTAAAAAATTTTTAATAGAGACAGGGTCTCGCTATGTTACCCAAACAGGTCTAGAACTCAAGCGATCCTCCCACTGCAGCTTCCCAGGTCGCTGGGATTACAGGCACACACCACCATGCCCAGCCTATTCACAGAATTCCTTTTTTTTGAGATGAAATCTCTGTCGCCACGCTGGATGCAGTGGCACTATCTCAGCTCACTGCAACCTCTACCTCCCAGGTTCAAGCAATTCTTCTGCCTCAGCCTCCCAAGTAGCTGGGATTACAGGCTCACGCCACCACCCCCAGCTATTTTTTATATTTTTAATAGAGACGGGGTTTCATCATGTTGGCCCGATGGTCTTGATTCTTCACCTTGTGATCCACCCGCCTCTGCATCCCAAAGTGCTGAGATTACAGGTGTGAGCTGCCGCACCTGGCCCTATTCACAGAATTCTAAGTATAGAGTAGCCCTGCCTGGCCTCATCGCCTCCCAGATCTCAGCACACTGCAAGTCTAGCATCCCTATTTTACAGATAAAGAAACCAAGGCTCAAGAAGGCTGAGGCACTGCCCACACCATGAGTTGGCTGTAGAGCCCAGACTCCAATGGGAGTCCAGGTGAACTGGTTTGAAATTCTGCTTCTGCTTACCGCTGCCTGTGTTGACCCAGGACAGTCACTTGGCCTCTCTGAGCCTCAATTTTCCTTTTGCAAGAGGGGCCATGACCATCTAACTGGTGGAGTTATTGGGAGGTAGGAAGGACACTGTCTCTGTGCCAGGCTCCCCTCTAAGAGTATACAAATACTAATTATGAGG
Organism: Cacajao melanocephalus; assembly: GCA_963573385.1. NCBI lineage: Eukaryota > Metazoa > Chordata > Mammalia > Primates > Pitheciidae > Cacajao > Cacajao melanocephalus. Next base: position 3,287 of record CAUYLG010016260.1, read on the forward strand.
ATTAACCCTCCTAACAGCTTTCTGAAGTAGATACTATTACAGTCCCCATTTAATTAAGAGAAGGCACCTGAAACCAGGAACCAAACTAGTTTTTGAGAGGAGCCCAGGGTTTATACAATTCTCCAAGAAGAATATGTGGCCAGGTGCGGTGGTTCACGCCTGTAATTCCAGCACTTTGGGAGGCTGAGGCCGGGAGATCACATGAGGTCAGGAGTTCAAGACCAGCCTGACCAACATGGTAAAACCCCATCACTACTAAAAATACAAAATTATCTGGGCATGGTGGCATACGCCTGTAATCCCAGCTACTTGGGAGGCTGAGGCAGGAGAATCGCATGATCCTGGGAGGCAGAGGTTGCAGTGAGTTGAGACCATACCACTGCATTCCAGCTTGTACAACCAAAGTGAGATTCTGTCTTAAAAAAATAAGAATACATAATTATATAAGCAGTACTGTCTCAACTTTTCACAGGGCCCTTGGAGGTACCCCAGAACTTCATCTGTTTTGTAGGATGCCCAGTCCCGGCTGAGGCACTAACTTCTACCCCGCCCTGGGTTGGACTAAATGAGCTCTTGCTGAGCATGGTGATTCTCACCTGTAGTCCCAGCTACTTGGGAGGCCAAGGCAGGAGGATCACTTGAGTCCAAGAGTTTGAGAACAGCCTAGGCAACAGAGCAAGACCCCTCTCTACAAAACATTTAAAAATTAGCCCAGCATGGTGGCATTAACCTGTAATCCCAATTAGGAGGCCGAAGAAGGTGGGGAGGATCGCTTCAGCCTAGGAGTTCAAGGCTGCACTGAACGATGACTGCACCACTGCACTTCGTCCTGGGCGACAGAGCAAAACTTTGTCTCTAAAAACAAGTAAATAAGCTCTTGGACAAAAAGCTCCCAGCAGCACAGTTCCTGACGCAGTTGATGCTTACTAAGTAGGATCTTGACAAGCACCCTTTACACAAGCTGGGGAGAGGGAGTGGATCACAGGAGGGGGCTGTGGGGGCTCTGGTGAGCAACACTGGAGATCCTCACCTCTCTGCTGGCTTGCCTGACACCAGCGCCTTCTGCGAGGACATGATGATGGAAGGGGGCACAGATTCCCGGCGGCCATCGCGAGTGCAATAGTAATTGTTGGAGAGCTTGTGGTTGGGACCCACAGGGAGCTTGGGAGGAGGCTGAGTTCTGAGGGAAAAAAAGATCAGCATTAAAGCAGAGACAGTCATTGTCACAGCCCCACTGTGGGCCCGTCACCTCAGTCACAAGATGTGGGACCCACAGCCAGCCCTGGGATAGGTCACAGGCTGGGGATGTCCCTTGGTACACTGGAAGGGGCATATGCCCGAGGGGTCCTGGGACCAGAAGCAGATGGCAGCCCCAGGGACCCCACCTGTCCCAAATAAGTGAGAGGGTACAGCGGACTCTTTGTGAGGCTCCCAAGGCCCAGGACATGTTCCCATGCCCTCTACCCAACGGCTGCGCTTGGCAGCCAGCCTCACCTGATTTAGCCCACTCTAAGTGGCTTTTTCCCCTAAGGCCAGGCTATGGCGCCGTGCGTTTCCTGTTATCTCAGGAAGTCTTTGGAGAACCCTGCTGGGATCAAGGCCCATTACTCAGAGAACACCTTGACCTTGGAGCCTGTCCGGATCTCTATATTTCCTGCCACCACATGGCCAGGTAACAACTCTTTGGAGCCCAGAGAGGGGTGAACAGAGTTTGGTCTTGGCTTGAACTAAATCCTGGGCTGCATTTCCCAAGAAGCCTGAGGCCTTAAAAGGAAATGCTCAAAACAAGGCCAGGAACAGTCAATCATGCCTGTAATCCCAGCACTTTGGGAGGCCAAGGTGGGTGGATCGCTTGAGGTCAGGAGTTCAAGACCAGCCTGGCCAACATGGCAAAATCCCATCTCTACTAAAATGCAAAAATTAGCCGTGCGTGGTGGCAGGAGGTAGAGATTGCAGAGAGCTGAGATCATGCCACTACACTCCAGCCTGGGCAACAGAGTGAGACTTCATCGCAAAAAAAAAAAAAAAGAAAAGAAAAAAAAAAGCTCAAAACAAAAGAGGGGCTTTCGAGAGGGGGAAGAAAAGACAGGAAAAACTGTAAATCGATCTGTTTGCACTTAGCCATGTTTCTAAGTCACATTTTTGTCTGAGAACTGTTTTGCCAGAATTTAATTTTTTTCTCGAGACAGTGAACATGTGCACTTCAGCCTGGATAATACATGCAATCATATGATCGTTTGAGGTGTGATCATAGCTCACTGCAGCCTCAACCTCCTGGGTTCAAGCAATCCTCCCGCCTCAGCCTCTCAAGTAGCTGGAACTACAGATACACGCCACCACATCTGGCTAATTTTTCTTTTTTTGTGTGTGTGGAGTTGGGGGTCTCACTATGTTACCCAGGTTGGTGTCAAATTCCTGGCCTTAGGTTATCCTCCCACCTTGACTTCCCAAAGTGCTAGGATTACAGGTGTGAGCCACCACTCCTGGCCTAACTTTTTCTTAAAACAAGTGTAAGTCATGTATTTTTAAAAATAAGAAACATAAAGTAAAAAATGTTTAATATTAAAAGCAATAGATTACATGAAAGACTTTGCTTAAGGAGGCTGGATATGGTGGGTCATACCTGTAATCTGAACATTTTGGGAGGCCAAGGAGGAAGGAGTCGTTTGTTTGTTTTCTGAGATGGAGTCTCACTCTGTTGCCCAGGCTGGAGTGCAGTGTTGCAATCTGGGCTCACTGCAACCTCCGCCTCCCGGATTCAAGCAATTCTTCTGCCTCAGCCCCCCAAGTAGCTAGGACTATAGACGTGTGCCACCATGCCTGGCTAATTTTTGTATTTTTAGTAGAGACGGGGTTTCAGTATTTTGGCTGGGCTGGTCTCGAACTCCTGACCTCATGATCCGCCTGCCTCGGCCTTCCAAAGTGCTGGGATTACAGGTGTTAGCCACCACACCCGGCCAGAGGCCAGAAGTTTAAGACCAGCTTGGGCAACATGGTAAGACCTGTTTCTATAAAAAGTTTTAAAAACTAGCCAGGCATGGTAACATGTGCCTGTAGTCCTAGCTACTTGGGAGGCTGGAACAGAAGGATCACTTGAGCCTGCCAAATAAAATATCCAGAGGAATCACTAGAGGGCGCCCTCATCCAAAAATTTTACAAAGCCATTTCCTCAACTGGCCCAACTACGCTGATAGAAAACCAAGTGGGGGTGGGGGGTGGGGAGTGGGAGGAGTGGAAGAGCATCATGAAGAACAGCCTGATGGATGCTGGGCTTAATACCTAAGTGATGGGCTGAACTTTGCAGCGAACCACAGTGGCACATGTTTACCTATGTAACAAAACTGCAAATGTATCCCAGAACTTATTAAAGTTGAAAACAAAAAAGAAAATGTGACACTTCTAATATTTGGAATTACTCACAACATACACATTCACATTAATTTGGTTATCTTAATATTTTTTCCTTTCATTACAACCCTCAATGACTGCCTTACCTATGCCTACCCCTTTGACTTCATAGATTATACCATTATCCCTTTCCCTCAATGGGTTCCATCTATAATGGCCTCCTTCCTACTCAGTCTCTCTCCGGCCTGACAGTCTTAGCCCTTCCTGTTCCTTCTACTCAGAACGTTTAGTTTGGTTGAGACAGAGTCTTGTTCTGTTGCCCAGGCTGGAGTGCAGCGGTGCAATCTCAGCTCACTGCAACCTCTGCCTCCCGGATTCAAGCAATTCTCCTGCCTCAGCCTCCTGAGTAGCTGGGACTACAGGCGCATGACACCATGCCCGGCTAATTTTTGTATTTTCAGTAGAGATGAGGTTTCATCATGTTGGCCAGGCTGGTCTCAAACTCCTGACCTTCAGGTGATCCGCCCACCTCAGCCTCCCAAAGTGCTGGGATTACAGGTGTGAGACACCACGCCCAGCCAGAATGTTTTTTCAATAATTATTTTTTGAATAGGTCCTTCTCATCATTCAGGTCACTCAACTGTCAATTCCCAAAGAAAGATCTTTCTCAACTACCTGACTTTACATAGCGGCTCTCCAGCTTCCACTCATTTTGTTTTGTCTTCAAAGCATTCCAGAACAATACTACCTGCTTTGTTTCCCTACTACATTTCTCCCTAGTGTGTGGGGTCCATGAAAGGAAATGTGAATAAGAACTTCCCTGGTTCACAATGTTAAACCCAAGGCTGAAGTCATATATGACAAAGGCTTGTTAATATCCACTATTTTTTTTAATATAAATGAGTCTGAAATAGGACACTTCTGGGTTCAAATCCCAGCTGTCACTTTCTAACTTCTGAGTGACTTCAGGCAAATGATTTAGCCTCTCTGGACCTCTTACTGAGTATTGCAAATCTAGCCCAATTCCCACTCAGAATCCACGCCGGGCCTCGCTGTTCCAGGAGAGCTGTCTCCGGAGCTCAGCAAGGTTAAAGGAAAACCTCTGCCTGCAAAGCAAGGGTCTGGTGGCAGGAGCTCAGCCCTGCGCTTCAGGGGTCTAAAGGAACACACATCTTGTTTTTCGTGGAGAAAGGACAAAGCCAGAGGCTGGGCAGCGAGCGGGGCCTGCTCACCGCTTGGAGATCTCCTGGTAGCGCAGCTGCAGCTTCGACTGCAGGTCATGCTGTGGGAAGAGCAGAGGGGAGGTCGGCCTGCAAGGCAACCCAGGACAGAGGAAAGGAGAGGGCGAGGGACAAGGGATGGCCCGGGGATGCGCATTTTAAGGGAAGGCAGGGGATGAACACTAGGGGAAAGAGATGTGGGCCCTGAAGGTAAAGAGGAAAGCCGGGGTCCCGGCCCACAAGATCCAAGGCTAAGAAGATCATGGATTGGGGAAATCCCAGGCCTGAGTGGGTCCCCGGCGAGGAGAGGGTCCCAGGCTGAAGGGGTCATGAGTTGGGGGTTCCCAGGGAGATTTCGTGGAGAGCGAAGGGCCGGCTTAGGAGGGAGGTGAGGAGCAGGAGCGGGTCCGGGACACACGGATCCCGAAGCCCCTCCATGACGCGGCCCTGTCTGCCCAGCGCACCCCGGACAACCAGTTCCGCAGCCGCTGGACGATACGGGTAGCGGACGCCATTTTCCATCCGCGCTTCTGAAGAGCGCCGCCGCTGACGTCTCCACCGCAGGGGCTACAGGGAAGGACGCGGCGTGGTCTCGCGAGACGGTAGTGGGCGGAGCTAGAACGTACTATAAAGTCTCTCCCCGGAGCACGTGACTCCTCTCCGCCAGACCGCCGCCGAGCCGCCATCATGGATACCAGCCGTGTGCAGCCTATCAAGTTGGCCAGGGTGAGATGGGGGCCTGAATTCGGGGGCAGCGGGAGGGAGTAGATGAACCGAGCGGGCCAGGTCTGAACCCAGCTTCTTTCCACCAGGTCACCAAGGTCCTGGGCAGGACCGGTTCTCAGGGACAGTGCACGCAGGTAACCGGGTGGGGGCATTTGGCCGACTCCCGGGGGCCCTAAACCCTGATAGGACCCCTGCCCTGCTCTAACCCTTGCCAGCCGGAATCCGGGAACCGATGCTTCTTTCATCCCAGGGCTCTGCTGGATCCTCTAAGGATCTATGATCTGGCCCCGACACGTTCTCTGAATTCATAACTGCTTCCCACCCCGCGGTGCCAGTCCGCGGCCCGCCCTGACGCCTTCCCCCGACTCTCCGGTGGGGACCCGTAGGTGCGCGTGGAATTTATGGACGACACGAGCCGCTCCATCATCCGCAATGTAAAAGGCCCCGTGCGCGAGGGCGACGTGCTGACCCTGTTGGAGTCCGAGCGAGAGGCCCGGAGGTTGCGCTGAGTTTGGCTGCTCGATGGTTAGTGCAAAGAGGAAGGGAGGCTTCGTTAAGCTCAGGGTGAGAGGGCTTGGGAAGCAGAAAGAGAGTCTACAGAGACTGGCAAGAGGGAGGCGGGAGTTTGCCAGTTGCTGCGGGGCCTGTCAGCATCTCACGTTTGGGTCTGTTTTCAGGATTTTGGATGTTGGATTCGACCACTTGAGATGGAAATGGTGTGTCACGATCTGGTCCTTTATTTTGTGCTGCCACACGTAAATTGAGATGGACCTTTAAATAAAGCGTTTGTGATCCAAGTTAACTCGGGTTCTTGTCTGGGTTATGCGACTAGGGTTTCTGTTTCTTTAGTAGGTTTCTTGCGTGGCTCCCAGGTGGTCACCGATCCTCCCGCACTCTGGAAATGGTCGTGTTTGTATACGTGCACCCTTTACCCCAAACAAAACACAAGCATAGTAGGAGTGTTTTATTAGCAAAGACGTTTCAGAGAGTGGGTGGACCAGGGTTGTATCACTCCTTGGTCCCCACTTCACCTCGGTGGGGTCAGGGTGAGCCCCTTCCTGCCACAGTCACCCCAACTGAAACTGCCTTTCTCTTCGCCGGTGTTAGCCTCTGAGCAGAGGACCCTGGACCCTTCTGTTCACCAAAGGCTAAGGTGACTGAGGAGATCTTCCCACAGCCTGGTGTAGTGAGCCAGATGGGGCAGCTCACTGAGCCTGGGCGTCCTCTCCATTGTCACTGCATTCACCTTCACCAGGTGTGGCACTCTGGGAGCCAGGGGATGACTGTGTCTAGAGAGAGGGGGGAAAGAGGAGGGTTGGGCGGGGGGCGGGGGCGGAGGCTGAGGCTGCAGTCTCCTTCAGGCGGGAAACTTGGGATTCTGCCCCAGCCTCACCTAGTGGAGGTTCTTTTACCCGGGAGCCACGCTGCCTGGTTGGAATCCTACCTCTGCCCTTTCTGACCTGGAAGAGGTGCTTGACCTTTGTTCACACATCTCTTCCAGTGGGGCTAGTGCAGGTGTTCCTCAGCTTATAATGAGTTACATCCCAGTAAATCTACCATAGGTTGAAAATATTGCAAGTTGAAATGTGTTTAATACACCTACCAAACATCACAGCTTAGCGTGGTCCATCTTAAGCCTGCTCAGAACTCGTTTGCCTATAGTTAGGGAAACTCCATCTAATAAAGTGTTGAATGTCTCATGTAATGCATTGAATACTCTGAAGTATGGTTTCTGTTAAGTGCACATCGCTTTCACACTATCATTAAGTCAAAAAACTGTAAGTGGTGCCAGGCATGGTGGCTCATGCCTGTAATCCCAACACTTTGGGAGGCTGAGGCGGGCGGGCCACCTGAGGTCAGGAGTTTGAGACCAGCCTGGCCAACGTGTTGAAACCCCATCTCGTGCTACTGCATTCCAGCCTGGGTAACAAAGCAAGACTCTTCTTGTCTTAAAAAATAAAAAAAATTAGCTGGGCATAGTGGCTTGTGCCTGTAGTTTTAGCTACTTAGGAGGCCGAGGTGGGAGAAACACTTGAACCTGGGAGGCGGAGGTTGCAGCGGGCTTGCGATCACCCTACTGCACTTCCAGCCTGGGCAACAGCAAGACTCCATCTCAAAGATAAATGAATAAATAAATGTAAGTGGAGCCATGGTAATTTGGGATCAGCCTGTACAGGAAAAGTGGGCTGATGAGACGACTTTGATTATGAAAGTGCTGAAACAGCCTGGCACTTGCCATCGGAGTATAGTGCTGTTGGAAGCTAATCAGGTGTTCTGCAAACTCACCCAGGCTCCAGTTCTGAAGCTCTGGTGCCCCTTCCCTGCCTGATGGCAAAAGGCTCCTTTTTCCTTTGATAAGAGCCTCCCTGGGAGTAGGTAACAGGAGCCCAGGGAAATGCATGAAAGGTCTTAGCTAGGTCTGTGACCTTAGGTTACTTCCCCCTTAGAGGCCTCAGTCTCACGACCTGGGGTAGCATCAGCCTCACACTGGGGTTTTGCTGCTTTAACATCAAATCCCAACCCCTGTTTCACACCAGTCATCTGTTTCACACCGGTCATCCCAGCACTTCAGGACGTTGAGGCAGAAGGATCCCTTGAGCTCAGGGTTACAGAGTAAGACCCTGTCTCCAAACCGACAACCAAAAAAACCAGCCACATAGGAGAATCCAGACACTGGTTCTGCACCCCTGGTGCTACCTTGGGGGAGCAGAAAGGGAGGCCTGGGCCATATTTACTGTCCTCTGCAAACTGAATTTGCAGCTGGGAAGGTTTGTTTGAGAGCTGTGCTCACCTGGGTGTCTGGCTGGCCTGAGCTCAGGTGGGCATGTAGCAGAGTGGCCACCTCATCCTGCTCAGCCTCCAAGGCGATGGCCAGGGCACTGGTGCCCTCCTGAAGAATGTTAGGGACAGTGAGGTTCCTGAGCCAAGCCATAGTCCCACCCCTCCACAAGATGCCAGCCCTATCGTGGGGCCTTACATTGTCCAGGATGGCAGGGTCGCAGCCTGGCTGGGCGAGCAGCAACCGCACGGTGTCCAGGCGCCCATACTCGCTGGCGCACATCAGCGCTGTGGCCCCATCCGCATCCTGCGCATTCACGTCAGCTCCACATGCCAGCAGGGCTGCCACCATGTCCTTTCGGCCATGGCTGATGGCCAGCATGAGGGCTGTCTGCCCCGTCTGGGGAGTGGGGAAGAAGCGGGGACAGGCTGGGGTAGGCTCAGGGAAGGGAGGTCACAGGCTGACTCCCAAAGTGGAAGTGACTCCTGGCTGAGAGCCACAGTGGGGGCATCCACGCACCTGGCTGGCCTTGGCATTGACATCGCCCATGCAGAAGAGTCTCTGGACCACAGCCACGTCCTCCTCCCGCCCCACAGAGGTGAGTGCAGCCAGCATGAGAGGTGAGTAGCCAGCTCGGTTCTGGCGATTGACCTCACAGACCCCTGGGAGAGAGAACGGGGTCATCCACTGAGATGCCAACACCCTGGCCCGACTTGATCCACCTACCTCCCTGCAAGCCTCAAGTATGGCACCTGCACACTGGGTGTCTCTTTCACACTTTCCCCACAACAGCCATGTGGTTCCTCCCTCATAAGGGTGTTGCTCAAATATCATCTGCTCAGTGAAGGACCTTCCTATTTCTTTTCATCTTTTTTTTTTTTTTTTTTGGAGACAGAGTCTTACTCTGTCCCCTAGGCTGGAGTGCTGTGGCATGATCTCAGCTCACTGCAACCCCTGCCTCCTGGGTTCAAGCGATTCTTCTGCCTCAGCCTTCCAAGTAGCTGGGTCTACAGGCATGCGATATCACACCTGGTTTTTACATTCTTTTAGTAGAGACAGGGTTTCACCATCTTGGCCAGGCTGGTCTTGAACTCCTGACCTCAAGTGATCCACCCACCCTGGCCTCCCAAAGTGCTGGGAATACACGCATGAGCCACCAGCCCCGACCTCACTATTTCAGACCAGGCAGGGACTTGGTTTTGTTTGCTGCTGTATCCCTCAGTACTTAGAAGAATACCTGGCACACAGAAGGTACTCAGTTAACATTTGTTGACTGAATAAAATGACAGGTTTATTTTCAGGGCCACCACCTGCCAAGCCACCATTGTTTCTCCCATACAGAACAGTGCCAGCCTCCACCCTTGTCTCCGAATCCACTCCAGGTTCCACACGACAGCTGGGATCAACTATTTATTTATTTAGACACAGAGTCTTGCTCTGTCGCTCACGCTGCAGTGCAGTGGCACGATCTTGGCTCACTGCAACCTCTACCTCCTAGGTTCAAGCGATTCTCCTGCCTCAGCCTCCTAAGTAGCTAGAATTACAGGCACATGCCACAACACCGGCTAATTTTTGTATTTATAGTAGAGATGGGGTTTCACCATGTTGGTTAGGCTGGTCTCAAACTCGACCTCATGTTCCACCTGCCTTGACCTCCCAAAGTGCTGGGATTACAGGCGTGAGGCACCATGCCTGGCCAGGAGCAACAATTTAAAATGAATCTAGTGGCCAGGCACCGTAGCACATGCCTGTAATCCCAGCACTTTGGGAGACCAAGGTGCTGGATCACTTGAGGTCAGGAGTTTGAGACCGGCCCAGCCAACATGGTGAAACCCTGTCTCTACTAAAAACACAAAAAATGGTCGGGCATGGTGGTGGGTGCCTGTAATCCCAGCAACTTGGGAGGCCGAGGCAGGAGAATCGCTTGAACCCGGGAGGCAGAAATTGCAGTAAGCCAAGATCATGCCACTGCACTCCAGCCTGGGCGACAGAGTGAAACCCAGTCTCAAAAACAAAAACAAAAAACTGCCAACATCTTGATTTCCAACTTCACCTGTTGTTTGAAGCTGCCCACAGTGATATTTTGATGGCAGCCCTAGGAAGCAAAATAGCCTGGTCAACACTGTCCTGAATGAAACACAAATGTGAGCTCAGTTTCCTCTGGGATCAGTTCTGTTACCATCCTAGCCCTTGTTCCTCACAGCACCTGTTTCGATGGCATTTCCTGGAGTGTCTATTTTAATGCCTGTCTCCTGCCATTCTGAAGGCTCTGAGGATTGAGGTCGTTTAAGGAAATGAGTGGGCAAGCGGGGCATATAGTGAGCTTGGAGAAAGGAGCTGGGTCAGGGTTATGGGATGGATATCCTAGTGAGGAAGGAGAGCTGAAATGAGGGACTGGGGAATAAAGGGTTAAGTCAAATGACAGCAAAAATAGGGGCCAGGCATGGTGGTTCACACCTGTACACCAATCCATAGGGAGGCCAAGGCAGGAGGATCACTTGAGGCCAAGAGTCTGAGGTCAGCCTGAGCAATACAGTGAGACCCCCATCTCTTAAAAAAACAAAAAAATTGGCCAGTCACAGTGCCTCACACCTGTAATCCTAGCACTTGGGAGGCCAAGGCGGGCTGATCACGAAGCCAAGAGATCAAGACCATCCTGGTCAACGTAGTGAAACCCCATCTCTACTCAAAATACAAAAAATTAGCCAGGTGTGGTGGCATGTGCTTATAGTCCCAGCTACTATAAGTAGAGTATATATCCTCTTTGAGGCAGGAGGATTGCTCAAATTGGGAGGCAGAGGTTGCAGTGAGCCCAGATCTTACCACTGCACTCCAGCCTAGCGACAGAGAGACTCAATCTAAAAAAAAAAAAAAAAAAAAAAAAATTAGCTGGGTGTGGTGGCTCATGCCTGTGGTCCCAGATACTCAGGAGGCTGAGGTGGGAGGATCCCTTGAGCCTGGGAGTTTGAGGCTGCAGTGAGCTATGATCACACCACTGCACCCCAGCCTAGGCAACACAGCCGTCTGTAAAAAGGGGTGGGGAAGATGTTCCCTGTTTGGGTGGCATGCTCTGTGGGTGTCCATGCCTTCCACTGAGACACCAGTGCAAGGCATCAGGTGGTGGGGGAGCACACAGAAATAGCCAGAGTGGGGTCCCTACAGGATAGCCAAGGGACTCACCCATTTTCCCGCTCCCTCTCTCTTTCCTCTTGCAGCTACCCTTGGCCTTTTTTAACTAAAGAATCACCTGACCAGGCACAGTGGCTCATGACTATAATCCCAGCACTTTGGAGGCCGAGGCAGGAGGATCACTTGAGCTCTGGCATTCGAGACAAGCCTGGGCAACAAAGTAAGACCTCATCTCTACTAAAAATACAAAAATTTGCCAGGCATGTTGGTGAATGCCTGTAGTCCCAGATACTTGGGAGACTGAGGCAGGAGGATCACTTGGGCCCAGGAGTTGGAGACAAGCCTGAGCAACATGGGGAAACCCCATGTCTACAAAAAAATTAAGAAAGAATCACCCTCTTCGTTGACTTCATCCTCTGGTTGTGTTCTGCTAGAGCACTTGCCAGCATTTGAAATTATTTCATGTTTTTACTTGATAATCATCTCTTGCCACTCTTCCCTCACCACCCCCACCACACACGCACTCAAAACCACACATTCCTGAAAGTTCTTCGGAAGCAGATATTCATTCAGCACACACTTGAGGGTTTGCTGTGGGTTTGTTAGGCAGGCAGGTAGGGTCAGGTGAGAGAAGGGTATGGAGAAGAGTTCACAACAGGCTGAAGGAGGATGACAGAGGCAAAGAGACAAGGGGTGGGGGCTGTGAAACAGAGAGGGGGCAGTGGGTAACTACCCCCGTAAGGTCCAAGGATTGCTGGTGTTGGGGAATGGGAGCCAGTGAGCTGAGAAGTTGGGAGGTGAGGGGCAGGAAGCAGGGAGCTGGGAAGTGAGATTCTGTGAGGGGCACAATTATTAGTGACATCAAGGTCTGGGGCTGATCTTATACCTGTAAAGCTGGTGTGGGGCAGAGTCAAGATCAAGGAAGAGCAGCAAGGAGGCTGGCGGGATCATAGGGGAGGATATTGAAATTAACACGTGCTGGCCAGGTGCAGTGGCTCGCTCCTGTAATCCCAGTACTTCGGGAGGCTGAGGCCGGTAGATCACCTGAGGTCAGGAGTTCAAGACCAGCCTGGCCAACGTGGTGAAAACCCATCTGTACTGAAAATACAAAAATTAGCTGGACACAGTGGTGCTCGCCTATAATCCCAGCTACTTGAGAGGCTGAGGCAAGAGAATTGCTTGAACCCATGAGGCGGAGGTGAGCCGAGATCATACCACTGCACTCAAGCCTGGGCAACAGAGTGAGACTCAGTCTCAGAAAAAGAAAGAAAAAGAATGAGAGCACACCACTGCACTCCAGCCTGGGTGACAGCGCGAGGCTCTGTCTTAAAAAAAGAAAAAAGAAATTGAGCCAGGTGCAGTGGCTCACACCTGTAATCCCAGAACTTTGGGAGGCCGAGGCGGGTGGATCTCGAGGTCAGGAGATCAAGACCATCCTGGCCAACATGGTGAAACTCTGTCTCTACTGAAATACAAAAATTAGCCAGGCATGGTGGCGTGTGCCTGTAGTCCCAGCTATTCAGGAGGCTGAGGCAGGGGAATCACTTCAACCCAGAAGGCGGAGGTTGCAGTGAGCCGAGATTGTGCCACTGCACTCCAGCCTGGCGATAGAGCAAGACTCTAAGTTAAAAAAAAAAAAAAAAAGAAGAAGAAAAAAAAATTGACAAGCACAGCACAGTTCTCCCCACTTTCTCACTTGTAGTTCTCAAGAATAACTACAGAATGCTCTGGAAATGCAACATCTTGAGATAAGGAGGAACTAGCTGGAACAGGCTAGGCTCTGTTCCTGTCCCCATCTAGAAATAGGTTGTCCTTTAATGCGTTAGCCCAGTGATTCCTGTTCCCCAGGTTATAAAACCTAGAGGTAGAGCAGGCTGCTTTCCTGGGTCCCTCACCTGCAGTGCAAGTGGGACACCTGCAGACCCGATTCCAGCCAACTTGGGGAGCCTGCCTGAGCCTTGGGGGATGGGTTCGCTGTCAATCCTAGGCTTCCGTTGTCCCTTGCTGCCTGTCTGTAAGTAAGGAACCTGCTTCGTGTAACTTGTTATGTGAGTGTTCTACCTTACCAGACTTGGCAGGTAGGGAAAACATTTCAAGGTGCAGTCGGCTGAAGAGGTAACCAGTGCACAGTGGACCCGCTTTGCAGTAAGGATTAGGCTGGAGGGAGAAAGGGAGAACTGGCCAGGAGCTAAAGTTCAAGAAACAAGGAGCGACTTGAGGTCAAAGGGAGAAGCCGGAAGAAGGGCCCGAGTGGGGAGGGGTCTAATCAGTGGCAAGATGCTCCAAGGTAGGGTTTGAGGAGGAAGAGGGGGAAAGGTGTGGAAGTGGACAGCAAGACAAGGTGCACACACAGGTACCTCAAGGCCCTGGATTCCAGGGGATGAAAGAGGAAACAGCCCCTGAATGCAGGGACGTTGGTGTATATGACAGCAAGCAAGTAGGGGTAGAGGGGAGATGGTGAGAACCAAGGGCCCCAGGGGAGGGTCTGGAGAGGTGGAGGCAAATGGGAATTAGAGGCTGGGCACATTGGCTCATGCCCGCAATCCCAGCACTTTGGGAGGCTGAGATGGAAGGATTACTTGAGGTCAGGAGTTCAAGACAGCCTGGCCAACACAGTGAAACCTCATCTCTACCTCGTCTCAAAAGTACAAAAATTAGCTGGGCATGGTGGCAGGTGCCTGTAGTCCCACCTACTTGGGAGGCTAAGACAGGAGAATCACTTGAACCTGGGAGGTGGAGGTTGCAGTGAGCAGAGATCGTGCCACTGCACTCCAGCCTGGGTGACAGAGCGAGACTCCTTCTCAAAAAACAAACAAACAAACAAAAACAAATAGGGATTTGAATGCAGGAGATAAATGGGGCCAAGGAGCCAGGGGCCTCTGGTGGTGACCAACGATGCCTACATCCCTGCCACAGCCACAGCCCCCTTTAAGGCATGAGATGCCCAAGAAATTCATTTGGATTCATTCCCTGTCTCCTATCTCCTACAACGCTCCAGCCTCCAGAGCAGCTGTGTCCTTTCCTGGGTCACAAAGACCTCCAGGGCTGGGAGGGATCTGTGGGTTTAGGGGGCTGGGGGCAGACAGTGGGACCCGCCGCAGTCTGCAGTGAGTGCCAGAGGTGCCCAAAGGCTGACTCAGAGGTTACTGAACCTGCAGGAGGGTACCTAGACGGAGGGGGCTCCTGGAGGGGTTTACTGCCCACCAGACCCTTTGTGCCCAGACTCTCAGGACAGGCAGCTGGAGGTTGGTAGGGCACAGTGCTGCATCCCAGGAGGGAGGGAGTCAGAGCCCTGCCTGGTGAGTACCTCACCTCTAAGCTGGACCCTGGGGCTCAGGAACTCGGTGAGTGCTCCAGCTGGAGATTCAGGGACAGAGTACATGGTGGCCATTTACTGATCTCCTATTACCTGTCTGGCAGTTTTACATGTATTATCATAGCTACCCAGGGATGGAGGCCTTGGCAACCCCATTTCACAAGATTAAATAATGCCCCTAAACTGAGGTCTACCTAAGCCCAGAGCTGGGTATTCTGTCCAGCTGCAAAGTGGGAGGAGCCTCAGGGCAGAACTAGGGGTATGGTGGGACCAAAAGGCCTTTTTTTTTTTTTTTTTTTTTTTGGAGACGGAGTCTTGCTTTGTCGCCCAGGCTGGAGTGCAATGGTGCTCACTCTTGGCTTACTGCAACCACTGCCTTTTGGGTTCAAGCGATCCTCATACCTCAGCCTCCTGAAGAGCTGGGATTACACGTGCCCACCATTACGCCCAGCTAATTTTTGTTTTTCTGTTTTTGTTTTTGAGACTGAGTCTCACTCTGTTGCCCAGGCTGGAGTGCAGTGGCATGATCTCAGCTCACTTCAACCTCTGCCTCCTGGGTTCAAGTGATTCTCATGCCTTACCTCCTGAGTAGCTGAGATTACAGGCATGTGCCACCACACCCGCTTAATTTTTGTATTTTTAGTAGAGCTGGGGTTTCACCATGTTGGCCGGTCTAGTCTCAAATACCTGACCTCAGGTGATCTGCCCACCTCGGTCTCCCAAAGAGCTAGGATTACAGGTGTGAGCCACTGCCCCTGGCCTGATTTTTGTATTTTTAGTAGAGACGAGGTTTTGCCATGTTGGCCAGGCTGGTCTGGAACTCAAGTGATCTGGGATTACAGGCCACTGCACCCCCACCCCAAGGGCAGAAGGCCATTGGGAACCCAGACACAAAGAGGTTTAAAACCCAAGGAGGGGCTGGGTGCAGTGGCTCACGCCTGTAATCCCAGCAGTTTGGGAGGCCAAGGTGGATGGATCACCTGAGGTCAGGAGTTCGAGACCAGCCTGGCCAACATGGTGAAACCCCGTCTCTACTAAAAGTACAAAAATTAGCTAGGCATAGTGGTGCATACCTGTAATCACAGCTAATCGTCGGAGACAGGAGAATTGCTTGAACCCAGGAGGCAGACGTTGCAGTGAGCCAAAATCACGCCATTGCACTCCAGCCTGGGCAACAGAGAGGGACTCTATCGCAAAACCAAAAATACAAACAAAAAAAACTCAAGGAGGTTGGCCAGGTGTGGTGGCTCATGCCTGAAATTCCAGCACTTTGGGAGGCCAAGGCAGGCAGATCACGAGGTCAGGAGATCGAGACCATCCTGAGCAACATGGTGAAACCCTGTCTCCACTAAAAATAGAAAAATTAGCTGGGTGTGGTGGCTCGGGTCTGTAGACCCAGCTACTCAGGAGGCTGAGGCAGGAGAATCGTTTGAACCCAGGTGGCGGAGGTTGCAGTGAGCCGAGATTGTGCCACTGCACTCCAGCTTGGTGACAGAGCGAGACTCCGTCAAAAAATAAAATAAAAAACCCGAGGAGGAGTGGTGCCCTCTGCTGGACAGCCATTCTCTGCCTTCCTTTCCAGAGTCTTCGTGCCTAGGTCAGCCCCTGCCCTCTCCTCCCCCATTTCCTGGTGTCCCACCCAGCCTCCCTTGGCTCTGACCCGTATCCAGGAGCAAACTCGCGATGACCAGGTTCCCGTGGGACACACTGTAGTGCAAGGCCGTGTTCCCGTTGCCATCCGCCAGGTTCACCACGTGAGCCAGCAGCTCGGGTCCCAGGCTCCTCACCCCTTCCAGCATCCTTGCCACGGGCTCCGCCTGAGAGCGCCGTTGGCTGGACACTCGAAACCACTCCTGGGCCACCAGGCGCACTGCGCTCTGCCGGGATAGGGAGAAGATAACATTGGCGACGGTCAACGACGCCGTGGTGAGGGAGCTGGGGATGGGCGGGTACTGGGAAGCGACCCCTTTGGCATTTCCAGGCAGGGAAGGAAAGTCACTCCTTTTCCTGGTGGGGAGCCATGGGGATCCTGATGGAAGGCCGGGGCCACACCCCTATCGGAAGGGGTCCTTTCCTTCTAGGGAAGGATTTGTGGGAGAACCTGGAATGGGGAAAGGCAATGAGCGCTTGCTCTTGGGGAATCCTGGAGTGGGGCCGGGGATGGGCCTCTTTGGGGAAACCAAGGAAAGATCGGCGCTGTCCTGGGACCAAGATCCCTTCGGAGAGCCCGGGGTCGGGCAAGGTGCCTGGCGGGAAGGGACGGATCTACGTGCGCTCCCCTAAGAGGTGTCAGAGGTCCTTGGAGGCGCCCGCGCCACTCCTGGGGGCACTCACGCTGTCGCGAGCTATGCCGCGGGGCCGGCTCAGCTGCCGCTGCAGCGCTGCGCATGCCTCCCTCAGACGCGGGCTCAGCTCGCACCTGCAGAGGAGGCGGGGCCGGGCTCAGGGGGATCAGGGGGCAGCACCGACCAGAAGGGAAGCAGCCGCCTCCTCTCCAAACTCCATGCGAGCACCTCTCACCTCCCCTGTGCCACAGGCTGAGACTCTGCCTCCGCCTCAGGCTCAGGGTCCTGGATGTCCCCGCCGCTGGGAGGACCAGGGGTGCCCGAGTCGGATCCCCCGCCGCTGTCATCCTCGGAACCCGAGGAGCTCCCCGGGGGGTTGGCGCCTCGGTTCTCCCTGTCCCCATCGCTGTCGCTGGCGTCCTCGCTGGAGGAGCTCTCGTACCTGGGGGCAGGGTGGGAGGCGTCTGCTAAACCTCCTCTGTGGGCTTGTTCTGGAGGCCTGTGACGTGGGTGTGGCCGTCCCAATTTTACAGATGAGGAAACTGAGGATTGCTAAGGCTACGCTGCCAGCAGAGGGGCAGAGTTGGGGTTGCAACCCCGGTCCACGTCCCGGCAGAAGCTGCCATGGGAGGGGAAGGGCGCTCACTCTCCGTTGAGGACCCCAACAAACTGCAGGCTCTTGGGTCCGGAGCTGGGTTGGGCACCAGGTGTGCCGTCTCTCTTCTTCATGATGGATTTGAGGATGCCTGGCGGGGATGAGATGAGGGCACTGAGTTTGAGTACGGCGCCCGGCAGGCCAGGGCCCAGCGACCGGGTCGGGACTCACCCGCAGGGGCCACGGCTCTGTCTCTCTCCGTGGATCTGGGCGGGCCCTCCTGAGTCAGGAAGGACGCCTCTGCCGGGGGGTCGGTCTGCGTGGCCTTCTCGGCACAGCTCCACCGGGTCTGGGTGGTGGCCTCGCAGGGCTGGACCCGGGCCGCGGCTGCTGCCGCCGCCTCCTCCGCAGCCTCGCGGGCCTCCTCCAACTCCCGCAGCCGGCCCCGCAGAAGCTCACTCACCCCGCGCTGGTGCTCCAGGCTGGCGCGCAGCAGCTCCAGCTCGCGCTCGACGGCCGCAGGCAGCCCCAGCAGCGCCTCGGTCACCCACACGTCAGCCTCAACGGTCTCGGGGGCCGCCTCCACACCGGCCTCCTGGGTCTCCGGCACAGCCTGGGCACCCACTTCTCGGGTCTCGGGCACGGCCTCGGCGGCCACCTCCCGGATCTGGGGCGTCCCATCGAGGCTCCCGACTGACCCGTCGAGGACCTGGAGTGCGCCCTCGCTTCGCCCTGCAGCCAGGCCGTCTGCGCCGTCAGCCCGGGGGCTGGCCTTGGCACGGACGCCGCGCTCGGAGGTGGCCAGGCGCTCGGTGAGCCGCCGCAGCTGGGCGAGCTTGTCCGGGCGCGCCTCGGCCTCCCCGTCGGGCTCGGGCTGCGCGCGCCCGGCCAGCAGCCTCGCCTTCTCCGCGCGCAGCGCGCGCACCTGCTCCTGCAGCTCGGGCAACGCGCGCGCCTGGTCCTCGAGCTCGCGCAGGCGCCGAAGCGCCGCAGCCATCTGCTCGCGCACCAGCTGCAGCTGGGCGGGGCCGGGCGAGGCCGGCGCGAGGTTAGTGGCTGGGCTGCTGCGGCCAGACCCGCGTGGGCTGCGTGGGACTCCGCGGCCGGGGCTGGGCGCGCGCTCGTGCGCCTGCGCCATCTCCAGCCGCCGGCTGGTCTCCCGGAGCGTGTGCTCGACGCGCGGGTTGCGCACGGGCGCTCGTGGCGACAGCGGCGGCATCAGGAGCCCGGAGGGCGCGCCTGGGGAGAGTACGCCCGGTGCTCCACCGTCGTCACTTGCCAGGGACTCACTGGATGTCCAGGCGCCCGGGCTACGTGCGCCCGCGAGGCTGGGCCGGGGCGCGCGGGGACGACGCGCGGGCGGGGGTCCCGGGGCGCGGCGGGCTGCGGGGCCACGCTCCAGCTCCTCTACGTACTTGAGGAAGTCCAGGTCCAGGTAGAAGCCGTAGGGCGTCTCCACCGAGTAGGGCGAGCTCGGGCTGCGGGCGCCCGGGGCGGCGGGGACCGGGCACAGGCGGGGGCCGCCCAGGTCTGCGTGCACAACAGGGGCACGGGGAGGGGGCATCAGAATGGGGAGACTCGGGAGATAACTAAGCAAACCGAGCATGTCCCTCACCAACACCCACGGTTCACACCTATCTGTACCCAAGTATTAACTCAGTCGTGCGTTTATTGAGCGCCTACTCTGTGCTAAGCACGTTTCTAGGCCTTGGGGACACAGCAGTGAGCAAGACAAACATCCCTGTCCTCCTGTAGGAAGCAGATAAACATCCTTCCAAATGATGCCTACGGCAATGATAATAGGAGATAAAAGGAGAAGGAGCGACTTAGGCTCTGGTTGTCAGGGAAGCTTTCCTGTGGAGGGGATGTTCCTGTGGAGTGGAACCCTGGCCCAGCCTCACACCTGTAATCCCGGCACTTTGGGAGGCCGAGGCAGGTGGATCACCTGAGGTCAGGAGTTCGAGACCAGCCTAGCCAACATGGTGAAACCCTGTCTCTACTAAAAATATGAAAATGACCCTGGTGGTAGTGGCAGGCGCCTGTAATCCCAGCTATTCTGGTGGCTAAAGCAGGAGAATCGCTTGAACCTGGGAGGTGGAGGTTTCGGTGAGTTGAGATCGGGCCACTGCACTCCAGCCTGGGCGACAGAGACTGTGTCTCAAAACAAAAAAAAGGAGCCCTGTTCAGTCGTGGTGGCTCACACCTGTAATCCCAACACTTTGGGAGGCTGAGGTCGGTGGATCACTAGAGCCCAGGAGTTCGAGATCAACCTGGGCAACATATTGAGACCCACCCCCATCTCCAAAAAAAAAAAAAAATAGCTGGGCATAATGGAGCACGCCTGTAGTCTCAGCTACTCAGGAGGATGAGGTGGGAGGATCACTTGAGCCCAGGAGGCAGAGGTTGCAGTGAGCTGAGATGGCATAACTGCACTCCAGATGGTGACAGAGTCTCAAGAAAAAAGGCTGGTGTGGGGAAGCCCTGAACGATGAGCAATGAGGAGGAAGCAGCTGGGAACAGTTTTCTAGAAGAAAACAGCCCATGGAGGGTCAGCTGGAGTCACAGTGGGGTGGAGACCAGGGTGTCCAGAGCAGAGTGAAGGAAGGGAGAGGGAAGAGGAATGGAGGTAGAGGGGCCACACTTCCTAGGTTTGAGGGCTACCTGGGAGCTAGGTGTATTCCATTTGTGATTAGTGCCATAGGTGGGTTTTGTTTTGTTTTGTCTTTTTGAGATGGAGTCTCGCTCTGTCACCCAGGCTGGAGTGCTGTAGTTCCATCTCTGCTCACTGCAGCCTCCCCCTCCCAGGTTCAAGTAATTCTCCTACCTCAGCCACCTGAGTAGCTGGGACTACTGGCACATACCACCATGCCAGGCTAATTTTTTTTTTTTTTTGAGATGGAGTTTCACTCTTCTTGCCCAGGCTGGAGTGCAATGGTGCGGTCCCAGGTCACCGCAACCTCCACTTCCCGAGTTCAAGTGATTCTCCTGCCTCAGCCTCCCAACTAGCTGGGATTACAGGCACGTGCCACCATGTCTGGCTAATTTTTGTATTTTTAGTAGAGATGGGGTTTCACCATGTTGGCCAGGCTTGTCTGAAACTCCTGACCTCAGGTGATCCACCTGCCTTGGCCTCCCAAAGTGCTAGGATTACAGGCGTGAGCCTCCGCACCTGGCCATGATTGATGCCATAGGTGGTTTAAAGCAGGGCCATGACATTGGAGAGGACCCTCTGGCCATTGTAGGGCTGTGTCCCCACACACAGGCATCGGATGTGGCTCTGTGGATGCGCACACACATGCACACACACATATCTGTTTTTGCACACTCACCAGGCAGGTTCTGATTCAGGGCAAACTTGGCCATGTTTCCTGCAGCAGCTGTCAGAGGCACCCTGCAAAAGGGGTGAAGGTGGGGCTGGGCGCTGTCCCTCTGGCTGGAGCCTCTGGGGCCTGCCTTTGAGTCTAAGTAAACGGGACCCAAGAGCTCTCCTCCTCCTTCACCCATCCACCTCCCTCCACACATGCCCTCTCCTTCCTCTTCTCTCAAGAGACCTTGAAACTTTTTTTTTTGAGACAGAATCTTGCTGTGTGGCCTAGGCTGGAGTGCAATGACGTGATCTTGGCTCACTACAACCTCCGCCTCCCAGGTTCAAGCAATTCTCCTGCTTCTGTCTCCTGAGTAGCTGGGATTACAGACATGCGACACCATGCCCGGCTAATTTTTTTATATTTTTTTTTAATAGCGACTGGGTTTCACTATATTGGCCAGGCTGATCTCGAACTCCTGACCTTGTGATCCACCCGCCTCAGCCTCCCAAAGTGCTGGGTTTGCAGGCGTGAGCTACCACGCCCAGCCAAAACTTCACATCCAGCTTTTTTTTTTTTTTTTTTTTTTGTATTTTTAGTAGAGAGGGTTTCACCGTGTTGGCTAGGATGGTCTCGATCTCTTAACCTCGTGATCCACCCACCTCGGCCTCCCAAAGTGCTGGGATTACAGGTGTGAGCCACCGCGCCCGGCCATCCTGCTACTTTTTGTATTTTTAGTAGAGACAAGGTTTCAGCATATTGGCCAGGCTGGTCTCGAACTCCTGACCTCAAGTGATCCACCTGCCTCAGCCTCCCAAAGTGCTGGGATTACAGGCATGAGTCACCATGCTTGGCCAACCGTGAAACTTTGGATAGAATGAATGATCCCCAGGTGTCAGACCTCAGCCTGCTGAACAGGAGGAAGCAGGAAAGACGTTGAGCAAAGAGAGGAAGATGACCAAGAAAACAAGGGTAGCTGGAAGTCGGGGAGGCATTCCAGACCTGCTGTGTTTTCTGGTAACCTCTGGGAAAATTAGAAATGGATGCTCTACGTAGTGGGCTGTGAGCCTTTAGAAAAGGAAGACCAAAGTTGGAAATCCTTCATGGGATCATTAAAAACTCATCTGGAGGCCAGGTGAGGTGGCTCGTGCCTGTAATCCCAGCACTTTGGTAGGCCGAGTCAGGCAGATCATGAGGTCGGGAGTTTAATACCAGCCTGACCAATATGGTGAAACCCCATTTCTACTAAAAATACAAAAATTAGCCAGGCATGGTGGTGAGCACCTGTAATCCTAGCTACCCAGGAGGCTGAGGCAGGAGAATCTCTTGAACTCAGGAGGTTGCCATGAGCTGAGAGCACACCACTGCACTCCAGCCTGGCGACTGAGAGAGACTGCGTCTCATACAAAAAAATAAAAATTAAAAAAAAAAATCTTAGCTGGGACCAGACACCCTGGCTTACACCTGTAATCCCAGCACTTTGAGAAGCCGAGAGGGGTGGATCACCTGAGGTCAGGAGTTCAAGACCAGCCTGGCCAACATGGTGAAACCTTGTCTCTACTTAAAATACAAAAACTACCCAGGCGTGGTGGTACATGTCTGTAATCCCAGCTACTCGGGAGACTGAGGCAGAAGAATTGCTTGAACCCAGGAGGTGAAGGTTGCAGTGAGCCGAGATTGGAAATCATGCCACTGTACTCCAGCCTGTGCCACAGAGTGACTCTGTCTCAAAAAAAAAAAAAGTTAGCCAGGTATGGTGGCACGCACTTAAAGTCCCAGCTACTCTGGAGGCTGAGGCAGCAGAATTGCTTAAACCCAGGAGGTGGAGGTTGCAGTAAGTCAAGATCGTGCCACTGCACTTCAACCTTGGTGACAGAGCGAGACTTGGTCTCAAAAAAAAACCATGTAATTGTGAATCCAAATTTTTACCAAGGTCAATTGTGAAACTCTTGCAGGAATGATGGGAAATTGGGGGCTACATGCACAAAAGATCCACATCAACAGATCAGTGGATACTTGTCTCCCTGGAATGTCGCTAGTGGAGTTTCACAGGGCTTGATCCTTGGCTTGTAAGAGTTTGTAGGCCGGGCACGGTGGCTCATGCCTGTAATCCCAGCACTTTGGAGGGCCGAGGTAGGCGGATCACGAGGTCAAGAGATCGAGACCATCCTGGCCAACATGGTGAAACCCCATCTCTACTAAAAATACAAAAATTAGATGGGTGTGGTGGTACGCGCCTGTAGTCCCAGCTACTCGGGAGGCTGAGGCAGGAGAACTGCTTGAACCCGGGAGGCAGAGGTTGCAGTGAGCCAAGATCGTGCCACTGCACTCCAGCTGGGGTGCCTGGCAACAGAGCGAGACTGTCTCAAAAAAAAAAAAAGATAAAAGAAAAAAAAAAAGGTTGTAATGCAAACGCAAACACCTGGGTTGTCAGAGCTGTAGCTGTTCATGGGGCTGCGGGGGAAAGTGACTGTTAGATGACATGATGGTGTCTGCAAGAAAGTGAGGAAGATTGGCCACATAATAATGTGATATTTAACAAGGACAAATATTGAATCCAGAACTTTGGTTCAAAAAGCACAGAGTGGGCTGGGCACGGTGGCTCATGCCTGTAATCCCAGCACTTTGGGAGGTTAAGCCGGGCAGATCATGAGGTCAGGATATCGAGACCATCCTGGCAATGGTGAAATCCCATCTCTACTAAAATACAAAAAATTAGCCGGACGTGGTGGCATGCACCTGTAGTCCCAGGTACTCAGGAGGCTGAGGCAGGGAAATCACTTGAATCCAGGAGATGGAGGTTCAGTGAGCCGAGATCATGCCACTGCACTCCAGCCTAGTGAAAGAGCAAGACAAAAAAAAAAAAAAAAACGCAGGATGAAATCTCAGCACTCTGGGAAGCAAAAGCAGAAGGATCACTTGAGCCAGGAAGCAGTTCCACACCCACCAGGGCAACATGGCAAGACCCTATCTCTATTTTTTTTCTTTTTGAGACAAAATACAAAAATTAGCTGGGTGTAGTGGCACGCACCTGTAATCCCAGGTACTCAGGAGGCTGAGACAGGAGAATCGCTTGAACCCAGGAGGCGGAGGTTGCAGTGAGCCGAGATCGCACCACTGCATTCCAGCCTGGGCAACAGAGGAAGCCTCCTTCTCAAAAACAAAACAAAACAAAACACCACCTGGCAACCCTCCCAGCCACCCCTTCTGGCTTTTTGAATTCCTGGTGACCACCTGCGTGCCTGACCCTACCAGGCATTGAGCACCCATCAGCCCCCCGACTCATTACCCTCCTCCACTGATGGGGAGACCCTGACCCCACTTCCCACCTCTGTCTGGCTGAAGTCCCTGGTCTCTCCCTTCCTCCTCCAAGGCCAGGCAGGGGGCCCCTTCCAGTCCCCAAGCAGCTGTTTCCCGTCCCTTCACACTGGCTGCAAGGGGTGGGTCAACAGGCCAACAGGTCATTGCAGAGGACAGCCAATACCATTCATCACTTGTTTTCAGGAAATTGGCAGGGAAGAACTGGGCTGTGGAAAAAGCCCAGATTGAGGCTTGGGGGGTCTGGGTCTGCTTCTAACACAGCTGGCTGTATGATGCAGTGAGGTCAGCGTCCTCCTCCGATGACCTGGTCACACCCAAATCCCAGGCCCTGGGATCTCAGAAGACAGCTGTGGGCCACTCCTGAGACCTAAACTAGCTGAAGCAGTTGGATCCAGAGGCTGGGCTAAAAAAAGGAATGGATACCCCCAGAATGTCAAATAATAAGAACACTTTTGACATTTACTATGGGCCAGCCTCTAGTCTAAGCAATTTATTGATATCTTTTTTTTTTTTTTTTTTTTTGAGATGGAGTCTTGCTCTGTTACCAGGCTGGAGTGCAGTGGCACAATCTCGGCTCACTGCAACCTCCACCTCCTGGGTTCAAGCAATTCTCCTGCCTCAGCCTCCCGAGTAGCTGGGACTACAGGCACCTGCCACCACGCCCAGCTAAATTTTTGTGTTTTAGTAGAGACAGGGTTTCACCATGTTGGCCTGAATGGTCTCAAACTCCTGACCTCGTGATCCGCTGGCCTCTGCCTCCCAAAGTGCTGGGATTTCAGATGTGAGCCACTTTTCCTGGCCTCTTTTTTTAAAAGGCAAGGTCTCACTCTCACCCAGACTAGAGTGCAGTGTCTCAATCATATCTCAGTGTAGCCTTGAACTCATGGGCTCAAGTGATTCTCTCACCTCAGCCTCCTAAATAGCTGAGACTACAGGAACACACTTCTACATTTGGCTAATTCTGGCTAATATTTTAAATTTTTTGTTTGTTTTAGATAGGATTATGCTCTGTCACCCTGGCTGGAGTGCAGTGTTGCGATTTTGGCTCACTGCAACCTCCGCCACCTGGGTTCAAGTGATTCTCCTGCCTCAGTCTCCCAAGTAGCTGGGACTACAGGTGTGTGCCACCACACCTGGCTAATTTTTGTATTTTTAGTAGAGACAGGGTTTCACCACGTTAGCCAGGCTGGTCTCAAACCAGGCATGAGTCACCGTGCCCGGCCTAATTTTATTTTTTGTAGATAACGGTGTCTTGCTATGTTGCCCAGGCTGGTCTCCAACTCCTGGGCTCAGGCAGTCTTCCCACTGAGGTTAGATTTTCTATGATCATTGTCCCTTTCTCTATCGTACAGATGGAGAAACTGAGACACAGAACAGTTTAGTGTCCTGCCTGCGTCCTGCCACAGGCAGAGGCAGCATTTGAACCCAGGCAGCTCTTCCAGAGTCCGTGCCTTGGCCACTGCACTTGAATGCTTTATTTTGGAGACAGAGTCTCTGTCACCAAGGCTGGAGTGCAAGGGCTGGATCTCAGCTCACTGCAACCTCCGATCCCCAGGTTCAAGTGACTTTCCTGCCTCAGCCTCCTGAGTAGCTGGGATTACAGGCTCTTGCCACCATGCCTGGCTAATTTTTGAATTTTTAGTAGAGATGGGTTTCACCATGTTGGCCAGGCTGGTCTCGAACTTCTGACTCAAGAGATCCGTCCTACTCGACCTCCCAAAACGCTGAGATTACAGGCATGAACCACTGTGGCTGGCCTTGCTCGAATGCTTTCTAGAAACAGCCCCTTCCCCTTCCCAGCAGGAGCAGGGAGCCTCAGGGGGCTTGGCCCTTCCAGCCTGCACCTGTGTCAGACCCTGCATGTGTCCCTGATTGGGGTGAAGGCGCCCCCTACCTCTGCTGCTCCAGGGGCTTGGGCCTCACTGGAGTGGGGCGTGGAGCTGCCTTCTCCTCTCCTCTGCTCCCTACCCTGACTGTCACGGCATGATCGGGATTCTCTGCCTAAGACCCCCTCATTAGGCCGTCAGAGCCGACGCCATACAGCCACTTTCCCGCCCCAGGGACTATTTTGGGATACAGAGCTGTGATCACCAAACCAGAGGGGTGGGGGCCACGGCAGGCCGGTGAGGATCCCAGTCCTGGGGAGAGTGCGCCTTCCAGGAGCCCCTGATGTTTGGTGGGACTCTCAGACTCTTGAGGTGGGTTGGGGGGGAGCTGGTGACAGCAGGAAGGGGGGTGTTAAAGTCATCATCATCCGCCCACCTCCGGGTCGTCCTGGCCGCGCAGAGACAGAGCAGTTTCCTACAGGAAGCGTCGCCGGGCGGTCCCATCCGCTACCCATTGTCTGCGGGTCCCGAGGCCGTGTGTCCCTCCCCAAAACACCATTTCCGTGTCACGATCCCACACCCAGCCCAGCGCGAGGGGCTGGCCAGGGTCCCCAAGCCGTCCCGGGAAAGGGTCCCAGAACCGGTTGGGGCACTAGGGAGCAAACAAGCCCCCCAGTGGGCTCCTGAAGGGCGAGAGGGGGACGATCCCACGCCTCCAGAGCCCCCCACTCTGTCGCTACCCACCTGGGGCTCCCAACGTGGGAGGGGTCCGAGCCAGAGGACACGGCTCCCGCTCCGTCGCAGCGCGCAGAGCCCGCAATGGGGCTGGAAACGCAGCGCAGCGCTGGGTCCCGGTGCGTCCCCGAATCCACCCACTCCGGGATCCCCCATATGTGTCGCCGCAAGCTGGCGATTTACCTGAAGCCGCAGCCCCCGCCGCGCCCGCAGCCGAGCCCGCCCCCTCGAAGTCCGGGGACTGATTTTCAAGGCCTTGACTCTAACTGACGGCCACGCCAGCCAACCAGCACCCGAGGCTCTCCAAGAAGTCCAATAGGAAGGTGGGGTGGGACAACCGGGCGGGGCCTGGGATGTGGGCGTGGCGTGGCTGTGGGCGGGGCCTGGAGTGACGGTCGCCGAGCGCTGGCTGGTGGCATTTCTGTACCAGCAGAGATCAAGTCCCTGCCCAGCGCCGGGCCAAGGAGCTTGGATTTGATCCACAGGCACGAGGGAGCCATCAGAGAACTGTGAGTAGAAGAGTAACCCAGTGGGATTTCTGTAACTGGCACTTATTTTGCAGTGCCTGGGTGAAGTACCAGGACCCGGATCTTCCCTACCGCAGAACCTTTGCACATGCAGTTCCACCTACCAGAAATGCTTTTCCTTGCACCTGCACAAGTGGGTACTTTTTGAGATTCCCTACTTTTTTTTTTTTTTTAGACAGAGTCTCACTCCGTCACCAGGTGCCAGGCTGGAGTGCAGTGGCACGACCTCGGCTCACTGCAATCTCTGTCTCCGGGTTCAAGCAATTCTCCTGCCTCAGCCTCCCGAGTAGCTGGGATTACAGGCACACACCACCACGCCCCGCTAATTTTTGTATTTTTAGTAGAGACAGGGTTTCACCATGTTGGCCTGAATGGTCTCAAACTCCTGACCTCAAGTAATCTGCTCGCCTCGGCCTCCCAAAGTGCTGGGATTACAGGCATGAGCCACCTCGCCCAGCCTCCCCTACCTTCTGAGGTTCAACCTTTGTGTTGCTGCCCCCTAAATGCCTGACATAGCCCCTCCCCAGTATTTTTCTCATCACTCTATTGAATTAGCCTAATAGCTACTTTTACTATCTGAAAAACAAGAGCAGACTCTGTTATTGCCAGGTGCAGTGACTCGCACTTGTAATCCCAGTATTGAGGGAGGCATAGATGGGAGGATTGCTTGAGCCCGGAGTTGAGACCAGCCTGAGCAACATAACAAGACCTAGTTCCCAAAACAAAACAGCAAAACAAAAAGACACACACACACAAACACACACACACACACACACACACACACACACACACTCATTTATTTATTTACTATCTCACCAAAGTGGCCGCACCAAGGCTGGGCATGGTGGCTCATGCCTGTAATCCCAGCAGTTTGGAAGGCCAACTTAGATGGATCACCAGAAGTCAGGAGTTTGAGATCAGCCTCACCAAAATGGTGAAACTTGGTGTCTACCAAAAATACAAAAATTAGCTGGGCGTGGTGGCAGTCGCCTGTAATCCTTGCTACTCGGGAGGCTGAGGCACGGGAGGCTGAGGCATGAGAATCACTTGAACCTGAGAGGAGGAGGTTGCAGTGAGCTGAGATCGTGCCACTGCAAACCAGCCTGGGTGACAGAGTGAGACTTTCTCTCAAAAATAAAAAAAAAAATTAGTCATACATGGTGGTGCACGCCTGTAATCCCAGCTACTTGGGTAGCTGAGGCAAGAGAATTGCTTGAACCTGGGAGGCAGAGGTTACAGTTATGCCAATGTGTTTTAATGTGGGTGACAGAGTGAGACTCCATCTCTAAATAAATAAATAAGTGTCAGCACCATGGGAGCAGGAAACTGGTTTTGGTCACTACTTTATCCAGTGATCCTAGCACACAGTAGATGCTTAATAAATGTTTGCCGAAATAATTTTTTTTTTTTTGAGACAGGATCTCATTCTGTTGCCCAGGCTAGAGTGCAGTGGCACAATATCTCAGCTCACTACAACCTCCACCTCCTGGGTTTAAGTGATCCTCCTGCCTCAGTCTCCCAAGTAGCTGAGATTATGAGCCTTCCAAGTAGCTGGGATTATGAGGCCCAGCTAATTCTTTTACTTTTAGTAGAGATGGGGTTTCACCACTTTGCCCAGACTGGTCTTCAACTCCTTGGCTCAAGCGATCCACCTGCCTTGGCCTCACAAAGCGCTACGATCACAGGCGTAAGCCACAGCACCTGGCCAGAATATAGTAATATTGTATATGTATTTTAATATCTGATACTCTGGTTATTTGTTTGTTCGTTTTGTCTTGTTTTTCTGAGATGGAGTCTGATCTGTAGCCCAGGCTGGAGTGCAGTGGCACGATCTTGGCTCACTGCAACCTTCGCCTCCCAGGTTCAAGCGATTCTCCTGCCCTCAGTCTCCAGAGCAGCTGAAACTACCGGCATGTACCACCATGCCTGGCATTTTTGTTGTTCTTGTTGTTTGTTTGTTTTTGTATTTTAAGTAGAAACAGGGTTTCACCATGTTGACCAGGATGGTTTCAATATCCTGACCTCGTGATCCAGCTGCCTCGGCCTCCCAAAGTGCTGGGATTACAAGCGTGAGCCGCGGAGACCAACTCTGATACTCCTTTTTTGTTTTTTAAACAAAATTCTTGGGCTGTTTTAATTGGTTGATTCTTTCTGTTAAAAGTGGAATTCTGTCAAGTTTCCCCGTGAAAACTCCATTGGAATTTTTTCCTGTTTCTTTGAGACAGAGTTTTACTCCATTGCCCAGGCTGTAGTGCAATGGCAAGACCATGGCTGACTGCAGCCTTGAACTCCCAGGCTCAAGCAATCCTCCCACCTCAGCCTCCCAAGTAGCTGGGACTACAGACATGTGCTATCACGTCCAGCTAGTTTTTTATTTTTTGTTGAGACAGGGTCTGTGTTGCCTGGGCTGGTTGCAAACTCCTGGACTCAAGTGCTTCCTCTACCTCAACCTCCCTAAGTACTAGGATAACAGGCATGAGCCACTGCACTTGACCTCCATTGGAATATTTAAAATATTTTTATTGTAAAATAAAGTGTCCACAGATGCACACACACAGCCAGATTCAAGAAACCGCATAAAACAAATGTATACTCTTTCCCTAAGCAGCCTGAGGTAGTCTGTGAAAATGGTTCACTATTCACTTGACCAGAGAACCCCACAAAATCATGCAAATCAAGAGGTTGAAATCTTTGTGTTCACTTTGAGAACACTATGAAACTGCCCAGGCCATCAAAGGTATACATATATGAAAAGCCATGAAGTATCTGAAAGATATCACTCTACGGAAACAGTGCATACCATTCCGACATTACAATGGTGGAATTGGCGGGTGTCCCCAGGCCAAGCAGTGGGTCTGGACACAAGGTCAGTGGCCTGAATTTTTGCTGCACGTGCTTTAAAATGCAGTGGCCGGGCACAGTGGCTCACGCCTGTAATCCCAGCAGTTTGGGAAGCCAAGGCAGCAGATCACCTGAGGTCAGGAGTTTGAGACCAGCCTAGCCAACATGACAAAACCCCATTTCTACTGAAAATACAAATATTGGCTGGATGTGGTGGCAGGCACCTGTAATCCCAACTACTCAGGAGGGTAAGGCAGAAGAATTGCTTTAGCCTGGGAGGCGGAGGTTACAGTGAGCTGAGATCGCGCCATTGCACTCCAGCCTGGGCGACAGAGTGAGACGCCATCTAAAAAACAATGCAGAGAGTAATGCTGAACTTAAGGGTTTAGATGTAGATTCTCTGGTCATTGAGCATATCCAAGTGAACAAAGCACCTAAGATGCACCGCTGGACCTACAGAACTCATGGTCAGATTAACCCATGCATGAGTTCTCCTTGCCACACTGAGATAATCCTTACTGAAAAGGAACAGACTGTTCCTAAACCAGAAGAGGAGGTTGCCCAGTAGAAAAAGATATCCCAGAAGAAACTGAAGAATCAAAAACTCAGCGTTAAAATAAATGCAATTAAAAGTTAAAAAAAAAAAAACACAGACAGGTGCGATGGCTCACGTGTGAAATCCCAGCACTTTGGGAGGCTGAGGCAGGCAGATTATAAGGTCAGGAGATCAAGACCATCCTGGTCAACACGGTGAAACCCTGTCTCTACTAAAAATACAGAAATTAGCCAGGCATGGTGGCGGCAGCCTATAGTCCAAGCTACTTGGGAGGCTGAGGCAGGAGAATTGCTTGATTTGGGGAGGTGGAGGTTGCAGTGAGCCAAGATCGCGCCACTGTACTCCAGTCTGGATGACAAAGCAAGACTCTGCCTCAAACAAAAACAAAACAAAAAATAAATGCAATTAAAACACACACACACACAACAACAACAACAACAACAAAAACCCACAAATGTATAGCTTAAGGAGTTACTCTAATGGGGAGTTCTCAACCAGGAATGATTTTACTCCATGGGAGAATGGCAATATCTAGGGACATTTTTGGGTGATAGGGAGGAGGATGTTTTTTGGCATCTAGAGGATGGAGGCCAGGAATGTAGCCAAACACCCTGCAATGCACAGGCCAGCCCCAAGGCCCAAGAATTATGTGGCCTAAATGTCAAGAGTTGCTAAGTTTCAGAAACCCAGCACTGAGATATCATCATCACCTCCACCCAGGCCAACCAACTGCAGTGACCAGCTACCCCAAAAGCCCCTCCATGGACTGTGTCCTAGTCACAGCTGCCCCTCACAAAGTAACCACTGTTTTGTGACTTTTGTTTTATTCATTTATTTACTTATCTATTTATTTTTGAGACAGGGTCTTGCCCTGTGACCCAAGCTACAGTGCAGTGGCGCAATCACAGCTCACTACAGCCTTGACTTCCTGGGCTCAAGTGATCCTCCCACCTCAGTCTCCCAAGTAGCTGGGATTACAACCATCAGCCAGCACATTTGGATAATTTTTGTTTATTTCTTGCAGAGAGTGGGGGCTGGTCTCAAACTCCCAGCCTCAAGCGATCCTCTATACTCAGCCCCCCAAAAGTATTAAGATTACAGGCGTAAGCCACTGCACCCAACTGTTGTGACTTCTGTAGTAATCACTGCCTTAGACTCCAGTGTAAGTTTTTTGTTGTTATTTTGTTTGTTTGTTTTGAGATGGAGTCTCACTCTGTCACCTGGGCTGGAGTGCAGTGACACGATCTCAGCTCACTGCAACCTCCGCCTTCCAGATTCAAGTGATTCTCCTGCCTCAGCCTCCTTAGTAACTGGGACTACAGGCATGCACCACCATGCCCAGCTAATTTTTGTATTTTTAGTAGAGACAGGGTTTCACCATATTGGCCTGAATGGTCTCAAACTCCTGACCTCAAGTAATCTGCTCGCCTCAGCCTCCCAAAGTGCTGGGATTACAGGCGTGAGCCACCACGCCCAGCCCTATTTGTTTTTTTAAAATAGAATCTTGCTCTGTTGCCCAGGCTGGAGTGCAATGGCATGATCTCAGCTCACTGCAGTCTCCTGGGTTCGAGTGATTCTCCTGCCTCAGACACCCAAGTAGTTGAGATTACAGGCACCTGCCACCATGCCCAGATTTTTTGTGTTGTTGATAGAGATGGGGTTTCACCATTTTGACCATGCTGGTCTTGAACTCCTGGCCTCAGGTGATCCACCTGCCTCAGCCCCCTAAAGTGCTGAGATTACAGGAGTGAGTCAATGTGCCCAGCCCTGTGTAGGTTTTTGTTTGTTTGTTTGCTTGTTTATTTATTTTGAGACAGTCTCACTGTGTTGTTTAGGCTGGGGGCAGTGGCGCAATCAACGTTTACTGCAGCCTGGAACTCCTGGGCTCAAATGATCCTCAGCCTCCAGAGTAGCTGGGAGACAGGTAAGCACCGCTGCACCTGTATAGTTTTTTGTTTGTTTGTTTTTTGAGACAGAGTTTTGCTCTTGTTGCCCAGGGTGGAGTGCAATGGCGCAGTCTCAGCTCACTGCAACCTCCACCTCTCGGGTTCAAGCGATTCTCCTGCCTCAGCCTCCCAAGTAGCTGGGATTACAGGCATGCACCACCATGCCTGGCTAATTTTGTATTTTTAGTAGAGATAGGGTTTCTCCATGTTGGTCAGACTGGTTTTGAACTCCTGACCTCAGGTGATCTGCCTGCCTTGGCCTCCCAAAGTGCTGGGATTACAGGCGTGAGCTACCGTGCCTGGCCACCTGTATAGTTTTACTACTCAAGTGTAAATCTCTAGACACTGGAGTTTAGTCTTGAACATTCAAAAAGAAAATGATGATATATCTTTTAAATCTTTTTTTTTTTTTTGAGACGGAGTCTTGCTCTGTTGCCAGGCTGGAGTGCCATGGTGCTATCTCAGCTCACTACAACCTCTGCCTCCCAAGTTCCAGCGATTCCCCTGCCTCAGCCTTCTGAGTAGCTGGGATTACAGACATGTGCCACCACGCACGGCTAATATTTTGTATTTTAATAGAGAGAGGTTTCACCATGATAGCCAGGATGGTCTCGATCTCCTGACCTCGTGATCCATCTGCCTTGGCCTCTCAAAGTGCTGAGATTACAGGCATGAGCCACTGTGCCCCACCTAAGCCTCTTTTAATTCACAGGTTCCTCTCCTTCCCTTACAATATCAGGATTGAGTGGCTGGGCGTGGTAGCTCACGCCTGTAATCCCAGCACTTTGGGAGGCTGAGGCAATAGGATCACTTTAGCCCAGGAGTTCAAGCTTAGCCTGGGCAACATAGTGAAACCCCCATCTCTACAAAAACTACAAAAATTAGCTAGGCATGGTGTCATGTACCTGTAGGCCCAGCTACTGGGGAGGCTGAGGTGGGGAGATCACTTGAGCCCAGGTGATAGAGGCTGCAGTGAGCTGTGATCACGTCACTGCACTCCAGTCTGGGAAACAGAGTGAGACCCTATCTGGAAAAAAAAAAAAAAAAAAAAAACGGAAAGAATTACACAACTCTGGCTGCTTGTCCTGAAGTGTTTCCCACGGTCTAGGTGTTGCTGATGCTACACTCATGGTGCAGTTAGTTTAGGATGTTCCTCTGTCCCCCGTATTCTCTGCAAATTCACAGTTGCTTTTAGAACTGGGGTCAGACTCAGATTTGATTACTTTGGCGTCACTACGGGTGCTGTTCTGTTCTTTCACAGGAGGCTCGTAATGTTCAGCTGTCTTTCCTTTCCTGAGTCTAGAAGCCACCGAGGATTAACTCTTTAGAGGTTGCAAAATAGTGATGTCATCTCTCTTGTACTTCTTTATTTATTAGCTGAATTCTTTCTTTTATTTCAAGATAATTCTTTTTATGTACTATCAGGTTTTCCAGTGATACTTTCAGAGAAGAAAGGCAAGATAAGAACCTCATTCTTTGGCTGGCGCAGTGGCTCACACCTGTAACATCAGCACTTTGGGAGGCTCAGGTGGGCAGATCACCAAGGCAGGAGTCCAAGACAAGCCTGGCCAACATGGTGAAACCCTGTCTGTACTAAAAATACCGAAACTAGCCAGGTGTTGTGACACACACCTGTAGTCCCAGCTACTCCAGAGGCTGAGGCAGGAGAATCGATTGAACCCGTGAGGCAGAGGCTGCAGTGAGCTGAGATGGCGCCATTGCACTCCAGCCTGGGTGACAAGAGCAAGACTCCGTCTCTTTTTTTTTTTTTTTTTGAGATGGAGTTTTGCTCTTGTTGCCCAGGCTGGAGTGCAATGGCGTGATCTCAGCTCACTGCAACCTCTGCTTCCTGCGTTCAAGAGATTGTCCTATCTCAGTGTCCTAAGTAGCTGGGATTGCAGGCATCCACCACCATGCCTGGCTAATTTTGTATTTTTTACTAGAGACGAGGTTTCTCCATGTTGGTTAAGCTGGTCTCGAACTCCCGACCTCAGGTGATCCGCCCGCCTCAGCCTCCCAAAGTGCTGGGATTACAGGTGTGAGCCACCGTGCCCGGCCCTAGACTCCACCTAAAAATAAATTTAAAACAAAACAAAACAAAAAACCTCATTCTTGACCAGGTGCAATGGCTCACTCCGATAATCCCGGCACCTTGGGAAGTTGAGGCAGGAGAATCACTTGACCCAGGAATTTGAGCTCAGTCTGGGTAACATGTTGAAACTCCATCTCTACAAAAAATAAAAAGAATTAGCTGAGCATGGTGAGATGCATCCCAACTACCCAGGAGGCTGAGGCAGGAAGATCACTTGAGTCCAGGGGGTCGAAGTTGCAGCAGTGAGCCATGATTGAGCCACTGCACTTTAGCCTGGGCAACCCTTTCTCATAAAATAAAATAATTGGCCGGGCATGGTGGCTCACGTCTGTAATTCCACCACTTTGGGAGGCCGAAGTGGGTGGATAACCTGAGGTTGGGAGTTTGAGACCAGCCTGGCCAACATGGTAAAACCTTGTCTCTACTAAACATACAAGAAATTAGCTGGGCGTGTTGGCAGGCACCTGTAGTCTCAGCTCCTGGGGAGGCTGAGGCAGGAGAATTGCTTGAACCCGGGAGGTGAAGGCTGCAGTGAGCCGAGATCATGCCGCTGCACTGCAGCATGGTGACAGAGCGAGACTCTGTCTCAATAAATAAATAAATTAAGATTAAAAATTTTTAAAAATCATTATGGCCGTTGTAGTGGTTCACGCCTGTAATCCCAGTAGTTTAGGAAGCTAAGGTGGGCAGATCACTTGAAGCTAGGAGTTTGAGACCAGGCTGGCCAACATGGTGAAACCCTCATCTCTGCTAAAAATACAAAAATTAGCTGAGCATGGTGGCATATACCTGTAATCCCAGCTATTCGGGAGGCTGAGGCAGGAGAATCACTTGAACCCAGGAGGCAGAGGTTGCGGTGAGGCAAGAATGCACCACTGTACTCCAGCCTGTGGTGGCAGTGCCTATAATCCCACCACAGGGGCCCGGCACACAGTAGGCACTCAATAAAGTTTCACTGAATGGAAAGAATGAAAGGTGATTTTCAGCTCCCTGCAGACCATGATTTTCTGAAGAGTATTCCTGCCTAGCTATTCAGTGGGGAGAGGTATAAGAAAGTAAAGGAGCAGAACGCGGTGGCTCACGCCTTTAATCCCAGCACTTTGGGAGGCTGAGTTGGGTGGATTACCTGAGGGCAGGAGTTCCAGACCAACCTGACCAGTATGATGATACCCCGTCTGTACTAAAAATACAAAAATTAGCCAGTGTAGTGGTGCACGCCTGTAATCCCAGCTAGTCAGGAGGTGGAGACAGGTGAATCGCCTGAACCCAGGCAGCGGAGGTTGCAGTGAACCAAGATCGTGCCATTGCACTCCATCCAGCCTGGGCAACAAGAGCGAAACTCCATCTCAAAAAAAGAAAGAAAGCAAGAAAGAAAAGGGGCCGGGCATGGTGGCTCACGCCTGTAATCCCAGTACTTTGAAAGGCCCCAAGGTGGGCTGATCACCTGAGGTCAGGAGTTTGAGACCA